>NW_026506016.1:0-15241 GCF_026875155.1 Cherax quadricarinatus
GAAAAGGTGGGTGTGGTTGGTTGGAGCATTGTTACGGGGAAGGTAGGGCCCCTGGTTCGTGTAAGCACTGTTAAAGGGGAAGGGAGGGCGTTGTTGGGGTGAGATTTTTACAGGGGGAAGGGAGGGGCCCTGGTTGGTGTGAGCATGTTATGGGGAAGGTAGGGCCGTGGTTGGTGTGAGAATTGTTACAGGGGAAAAGGTAGGGCGTGGTTGGTGTGAGCATTGTTACAGGGGAAGGTAGGGCCGTGGTTTGGGGTACGCATTGTTACAGGGGAGTTTGAGCGTGGTTTTGGGGTGAGCATTGTTACAGGGGAAGGTAGAGCCGTGGTCGGTGTGGGGCATTGTTACAGCGGAAGGTAGGGCCGTGGTTGGGTGTAAGCATTGTTACAGGGAAGGTAGGGCCGTTGTTGGGGTGTGAGCTTTTTTACAGGGGAAGGTAGGGCCGTGGTTGGTGTGAGCACTGTTATGGGGAAAGTAGGGCCGTGGTTGGTTTTAAGCATTGTTACATTGGAAGGAAATGCCGTGGTTGGTGTGAAGCATTGTTACAGGGGAAGGTAGGGCCGTGGTGGTCGTGGCATTGTTACAGGGGAGGTAGGGCAGTGGTTGGTGTTAGCATTGTTACAGGGGAAGGTAGGGCCGTGGTTGGTGTGAGCATTGTTACAGAGGAAGGTAGGGCCGTGGTTGGTGTGAGCATTGTTACAGGGGAAGGTAGGGCCGTGGTTGGTGTGAGCATTGTTACAGGGGAAGGTAGGGCAGTGGTTGGTGTGAGGATTGTTACAGGGGAAGGTAGGACCGTGGTTGGTGTGAGCATTGTTACAGGGGAAGGTAGGGCCGTGGTTGGTATGAGATTGTTACAGGGGAAGGTAGGGCCGTTTGGGTTTGGTTGTGGCATTGTTACAGGGGAAGGTAGGGTCGTGGTTGGTGTGAGCATTGTTACAGGGGAAGGTAGGGTCGTGGTTGGTGTGAGCAGTGTTACAGGGGAAGGTAGGGCCGTGGTTGGTGTGAGCATTGTTACAGGGGAAGGTAGGGCCGTGGTTTGTGTGAGCATTATTACAGGGGAAGGTAGGGCAGTGGTTGGTGTGAGCATTGTTACAGGGGAAGGTAGGGCCGTGGTTGGTGTGAGCATTGTTACAGAGGAAGGTAGGGCCGTGGTTGGTGTGGGGCATTGGGTTTCAGGGGAAGGTTGGGCCGTGGTTGGTTGAGATTATTACAAGGGAAGGTAGGGCAGTGGTTGGTGTGAGCATTGTTTACAGGGGAAGGTAGGACCCTGGGGTTTGGTGTGAGCATTGTTAAGGGGAAGGTAGAGCCGTGGTTGGTATGAGCATTGTTACAGGGGAAGGTAGGGCCGTGGTTGGTGTGAGCATTGTTACAGGGGAAGGTAGGGTCGTGGTTGGTGTGAGCATTGTTACAGGGGAAGGTAGAGTCGTGGTTGGTGTGAGCATTATTACAGGGGAAGGTTTGGGCCGTGGGGTTTGGGGTGAGCATTGTTACTGGGGAATTTTGGACCGTGGTTGGTGTGAGCATTGTTACAGGGGAAGGTAGGGCCGTGGTTGGTGTGAGCATTGTTGCAGAAGAAGGTAGGGCCGTGGTTGGTGTGAGCATTGTTACAGGGGAAGGTAGGGCAGTGGTTGGTGTGAGCATTATTACAGGGGAAGGTAGGGCCGGGTTTTTGTGAGCATTGTTACAGGGAAAGTAGGGCCGTGGTTGGTGTGAGCATTGTTACAGGGGAAGGTTGAGCCGTGGTTGGTGTGAGCATTATTAAAGAGGAAGTTAGGGCAGTGGTTGGTGTGAGCATTGTTACAGGGGAAGGTAGGGCCGTGGTTGGTGTGAGCATTGTTACAGGGGAAGGTAGGGCCGTGGTTGGTGTGACCATTGTTTCAGGGAAAGGTAGGGCCGTGGTAGGTGTGAGCATTGTTACAGGGAAAGGTAGGGCCGTTGTTGGTGTGAGCATTGTTTACAGGGGGGAAATAGGGCGTGGATGTGTGAGCACTGTTTACAGGGAAAGGTAGGGCCGTGGTTGGTTTTGAGCATTGTTACAGGGGAATTTAGGACCGTGGTTGGTGTGAGCATTGTTACCCGGGGGAAAGGTTTGGGCCGTGGTTGGTGTGAGCATTGTTGCAGAAGAAGGTTTGGGCCGTGGTTGGTGTGAGCATTGTTACAGAGGAAGGTAGGGCCGTGGTTGGTTGTGAGGCATTGTTACGGGGAAGGTAGGGGTCGGGTTTGGTTGTGAGCATTGTTACAGGGGAAGGTAGGGCCGTGGTTGGTGTGAGCATTGTTACAGGGGAAGGTAGGGCCGTTGTTGGTGTGAGCATTGTTACAGGGGAAGGTAGGGCCGTGGTTGGTGTGAGCATTGTTACAGGGGAATGTAGGGCCGTGGCTGGTGTGAGCATTGTTACAGGGGAAGGTTTGGGCCGGGGGTTGGTTGTGAGCATTGTTACGAGGAAGGTAGGGTCGTGGTTGGTGTGAGCATTGTTACAGGGGAAGGTTGAGCCGTGGTTGGTGTGAGCGTTATTAAAGAGGGAAGTTAGGGCAGTGGTTGGTGTTTAGCATTGTTACAGGGGAAGGTAGGGCCGTGGTTGGTGTGAGCATTGTTACAGGGGGAAAGGTAGGGCGTGGTTGGTGTGAGCATTGTTTCAGGGGAAGGTGGGCCGTGGTAGGTGTGAGCATTGTTACAGGGAAAGGTTTGGGCCCTTGTTGGTGTGAGCATTGTTACAGGGGAAAAGGGGGGCCGTGGATGGTGTGAGCACTGTTACGGGAAAGGTAGGGCCGTGGTTGGTTGTGAGCATTGTTACAGGGGAAGGTAGGGCCGTGGTTTGGTGTGAGCATTGTTACGGGGGGAAGGTTTGAGCCGTGGTTGGTGTGAGCATTGTTACAGGGAATTTAGGACCGTGGTTGGTTGAACATTGTTACCCGGGGAAGGTAGGGGCCGTTTGGTTGGTTTTGAGCATTGTTGCAGAAGAAGGTAGGGCCGTGGTTGGTGTGAGCATTGTTACAGAGGAAGGTAGGGCCGTGGTTGGTGTGAGCATTGTTACAGGGGAAGGTAGGGTCGTGGTTGGTTTTGAGCATTGTTCAGGGGGAAGGTAGGGCAGTGGTTGGTGTGAGCATTGTTACAGGGGAAGGTAGGACCGTGGTTGGTGTGAGCATTGTTACAGGGGAAGGTAGGGCCGTGGTTGGTGTGAGCATTGTTACAGGGGAATGTAGGGCCGTGGTTGGTTTTGAGCATTGTTACAGGGGAAGTTAGGGGTCGTGGTTGGTGTGAGCATTGTTAAAGGGGAAGGTTAGGGTCGTGGTTGGTGTGAGCATTGTTACAGGGGAAGGTAGGGTTGTGGTTGGTGTGAGCATTATTACAGGGGAAGGTAGGGCCGTGGTTGGTGTGAGTATTGTTACAGGGGAAGGTAGGGCCGTGGTTGGTGTGAGCATTGTTACAGGGGAAGGTAGAGCCGTGGTTGGTGTGAGCATTATTAAAGGGGAAGGTAGGGCCGTGGTTGGTGTGAGCATTGTTACAGGGGAAGGTAGGGCCGTGATTGGTGTGAGCATTGTTACAGGGGAAGGTAGGGCCGTGGTTGGTGTGAGCATTGTTACAGGGGAAGGTAGGACCGTGGTTGGTGTGAGCATTGTTACAGGGGAAGGTAGGGCCGTGGTTGGTGTGAGCATTGTTACAGGGGAAGGTAGGGCCGTGGTTGGTGTGAGCATTGTTACAGGGGAAGGTAGGGCCGTGGTTGGTGTGAGCATTGTTACAGGTGAAGGAGTAAGATTAAAGTTAAAGGGATGAAGTTGTACGTGCGTCGTGTGTGTGTACTCACCTATTTGTACTCACCTATTTGTGGTTGCAGGAGTCGAGTCATAGTTCCTGGCTCCGCCTCTTCGCTGATTGCTACTAAGTCCTCTCTCTCCCTGCCCCATGAGCTTTATCATACCTCGCCTTAAAACTATGTATGGTTCCCGCCTCCACTACGTCACTTTCTAGGCTATTCCACGGCTTGACTACTCTATGACTGAAGAAATACTTCCTAACATCCCTTTGATTCATCTGAGTCGTCAACTTCCAATTGTGACCTCTTGTGTCTGTGTCCCTTCTCTGGAACATCCCGTCTTTGTCCACCTTGTCTATTCCGTGCAGTATTTTATATGTCGTTATCATGTCTCCCCTAATCCTCCTGTCCTCCAGTGTCGTCAGGCCGATTTCCCTCAACCTTTCTTCGTAGCACAATCCCCTTAGCTCTGGGACTAGTCTTGTTGCAAACCTTTGCACTATCTCTAATTTCTTTACGTGCTTGACTAGGTGTGGATTCCAAACTGGTGCTGCATACTCCAATATGGGCCTCATGTAAATGGTATACAGAGTCTTGAACGAATCCTTACTGAGGTATCGGAACGATATCCGTAGGTTTGCCAGACGCCCGTATACTGCAGCAGTTATCTGATTGATGTGCGCATCAGGAGATATGCTCGGTGTTATACTCATCCCAAGATCTTTTTCCTTGAGTGAGGTTTGGAGTCTTTGGCCATCTAAACTATATTGTGTCTGCGGTCTTCTTTGCCCTTCCCCAATCTTCACGACTTTGCATTTGGCAGGGTTAAATTCAAGGAGCCAGTTGCTGGACCAGGCTTGTAGCCTGTCCAGGTCTCTTTGTAGTCCTGCCTGATCCTCATCCGATTTGATTCTTCTCATTAACTTCACATCATCTGCAAACAAGGACACTTCTGAGTCTATCCCTTCCGTTATGTCATTCACATATACCAAGAACAGCACAGGTCCTAGGACTGACCCCTGAGGAACCCCGCTTGTCACAGGCGCCCACTCTGACACCTCGTCACGTACCATGACTCGTTGGTGCCTCCCTGTCAGATATTCTCTGATTCATTGCAGTGCCTTTCCTGTTATGTGTGCCTGATCCTCTAGCTTTTGCAGTAACCTCTTGTGAGGAACTGTGTCGAAGGCCTTCTTGCAGTCCAAAAAAATGCAGTCGATCCACCCCTCTCTCTCTTGTCTTACTTTTGTCACCTTGTCATAAAACTCCAGTAGGTTTGTGACACAGGATTTTCCTTCCCTGAAACCGTACTGGTTGTCAGTTATACACTTGTTTCTTTCCAGGTGCCCCACCACTCTCCTCCTGATGATCTTCTCCATGACCTTGCATACTATACACGTTAGTGATACAGGTCTGTAGTTTAGTGCCTCATGTCTGTCTCCCTTTTTAAAAATTGGTACTACATTTGCCATCTTCCATACCTCAGGGAGTTGCCCAGTTTCAATTGATGTGTTGAAGATCTTAGTTTGCTCCCACTTTAAGGACCCTCGGAGAGATGTTGTCTGGTCCCACCGCCTTTGAGGTGTCAAGTTCGCATAGCAGCTTCTTCACCTCCTCCTTGGTTATATGTACCTCATCCAGCACTTGCTGGTGTACACCCCTGTTCTGATTTCCTGGAGTCCTACTGGTTTCCACTGTAAATACTTCTTTAAATCTCGTGTCGAGCTCCTGTCATACCTCTCGGTCGTTTCTTGTGAAGTCCCCATCACCCTTCCTCAGTCTGATTACCTGGTCTTTGACTGTTGTTTTCCTCCTGATGTGGCTATACAACAGCTTTGGGTCAGACTTGACTTTCGATGCTATGTCATTTTCATATTGTCGCTGAGCCTCCCTTCTTATCTGTGCATATTCGTTTCTGGCTCTTCGGCTAATCTCTTTATTTTCCTGAGTTCTCTGTCTTCTGTACCTTTTCCATTCTCTAGTACACCTAGTTTTTGCCTCCCTACACCTTTGGGTGAACCAAGAACTCGTTCTGTTCTTCCCATTATTTCTGTTTCCCTTGGAAACAAACCTCTCCTCTGCCTCCTTGCATTTTGTTGCCACATAGTCCATCGTTTCTTGTACTGGTTTTCCTGTCAGTTCCCTCTCCCACTGAATGTCTTGCAGGAAGTTCCTCATGCCTGAGTAGTTCCCCCTTTTGTAGATTGGTTTTTCCCCACCCTATTCCTGCTACTCTCTCCACTTGGAGCTCAACTATGTAGTCGAAGCACAGAACCACATGATCACTAGTTCCCAGGGGCCTTTCATACATGATATCCTCGATGTCCGAACTACTCAAGGTGAGTACAAGGTCCAGTCTTGCTGGTTCATCCTCTCCTCCCTCTCTGGTAGTGTCTCTAACATGTTGATGCATGAGGTTTTCCAGTACCACATCCATCATCTTGGCTCTCCATGTTTCGGGACCCCCGCGGGGCTCCAGGTTTTCCCAGTCAATTTCCTTGTGATTGAAATCACCCATAACTAGTAACTTTGCTCCCCCCATGTGTGCTCTCCTGGCCACCTCGGCTAGTGTGTCGACCATTGCTCTGTTGCTCTCATCGTATTCTTCTCTTGGCCTCGTGCAGTTCTGTGGTGGGTTGTACATTACTGCAATTATCACCTTATGTCCCTCAGACTGGATTGTTCCTACAAAGTAGTCCCTTTCGCCCGTGCCATCCATTCCTTCCATTTTCTCAAAACCCCACTGGTTTTTAATGAGCAATGCAACTTCTCCTCCCCCTCTCCCCCCTCTGTCTTTCCTGAGGATTTGATATTCGGATGGAAAGATTGAATCTGTTATTATTCTGGTGAGTTTTGTTTCTGTGAGTGCTATTATGTCTGGGGATGCCTCCTTGATTCTTTCATGCCACTCCTCATACTTATTTGTTATTCCATCTGCATTTGTATACCACACCTTCAACTTCTTTTCTAAGACTGTGTGTGTGTGTGTGTGTGTGTGTGTGTGTGTGTGTGTGTGTGTGTGTGTGTGTGTGTGTGTGTGTGTGTGTGTGTATAACCTTGGCCCCAGCAACAAACACTCTCCATGCTGCTGCTGCTGCTGCTGCTGCTGCAGCTGATCATAAATGAACACCGTGTATACTACTCCTCTCTCACCCAGTCCTCCCAGCCTATGTACCTCATCCTCAATATTCCCCACCCCATCTCAACACCCTCTCCCCAATATTAGCCCTCCCCACCCGCTTACCCTCCTCCATTCCATTCCCAACTGCATTACCCCTCACCCTATTACCCCCCACCCAACTCATTTACCCCTTCAACATATTTACTCTCCCTCTCCCACTCTCGTCGTCATGTACAAATAACCGGCATATAGGAGAATGGAACTTATAACGGCGTATCGGTCTTACTTGCACCATTAACTTTCCTTAGCGCTTCTGTATGACTAGTTAATGGTCTAAGTAGGACCCAAACGTCGTCATACGTTTCATTTTCCAATGTGCGGGTTATCTGTTTCCCTCCAGTCACGAAATTGTGCCTATTTATTCTCTCACCATAAAGGAGTTCATTACTTTGTGAAGGAAGTTTTAGCCATTTATTAAGAGGCACGTAAGTTCCCCCGTCTTCTAATAATATATTCATTTTTCCCACTATAATCTACCTTGTCCATAATTACTATCACATTTGATTGTGTTGCAGAGGTGTGAGCTTCACCCACACCTCTGCAACACAATTGTCATCAAAGATTTGTTAAGTCATACCATGAATTAAGGAAAGATCCTGGACTTCACCTTACGAAACAGACAAAGCAAATGCGATAGTAATTATGGACAAGCTAGATTATAGTGGAAAAAAATGAACATATTATTAAAAGAATTACGCGACCCTTAAACTAATCACAGTTTTAAATACACCAGTTATGACAGTATTTATATTTAGTTGAAATTCGAGATAAAGGCAGCTTGCCCTTGCCACTTGGGTTGTCCTAGTTTGTGTAATCAATTTTTCAGATTATCTTAGGTTTTACCGGTTAAACTTAAGCTCCGTGAACGAAATACCTGCTTTGGTCTTCCTTTTTAATAGTAAAAGAATGTAAATGTTTTTCCTGACAGCTTGCCGGTGTGTGAATGATGATAAATGATTCAGGACATAACTTTGCTAGGGACTGTTAGCATGAAGGTAACAATTCATATTACCTTTTTTTAATCCATATTGTAAAAGTAAATACAAGGAGAGTTTGCTGATTCTCTATAAATTGGCAGAACCTACCAACACATCTTTTGTTCCGTAGCTCGGCTGGTAGCGCACTCACCTCACACACTGAGTGTCCGCGGTTCCATTCCCGTTACGAATGGAAACACTGGACGTATTTCCTTAAGACACCTGATGTCCATGTTCACCTAGCAGTAAGTACCTGGGTGTTAGCCGACTGGTGTGGGTCGCATTCTGGGAATAAAATTAACCTATGTTACCCGAAATGCTCTGTATTACCAGGGGCTTTGTATGTAGTATGTCTCTGATGTCAGCTAGATCTATACAAGTTGTATTATATACTTGTAGAAAAAAAGATTATTGTTATTATTCTTATTCTTATTATTATTATTATTATTATTATCATTATTATTATTTTCATCATTATCATCATCATCATTATAGAAGTTATGGCTACAAATACGCTGCGTCTCGGCCTGACAAGAGACTCTTCATCCCACGAAAGCAAATTCCTGTAAATTTCTCTCATTTCGAATGACCAGCATATGTCTGAAGTTTGAGTCAAGGTGTACATGATACTTCAGTGTATGTCTGAAGTTTGAGTCAAGGTGTACATGATACTTCAGTGTATGTCTGAAGTTTGAGTCAAGGTGTACATGATACTTCAGTGTATGTCTGAAGTTTGAGTCAAGGTGTACATGATACTTCAGTGTATGTCTGAAGTTTGAGTCAAGGTGTACATGATACTTGTGTACGTCTGAAGTTTGAGTCAAGTGTGTACATGATACTTGTGTAACGTCTGAAGTTGAGTCAAGGTGTACATGATACTTGTGTATGTCTGAAGTTTGAGTCAAGGAGTACATGATACTTGTGTACGTCTGAAGTTTGAGTCAAGGTGTACATGATACTTGTGTACGTCTGAAGTTTGAGTCAAGGTGTTTACCTGGAGAGAGTTCCGGGGGTCAACGCCCCCGCGGCCCGGTCTGTGACCAGGCCTCCTTAGGTCAGTGTCCCAGGATGCGACCCACACCAGTCGACTAACACCCAGGTACCCATTTTACTGATGGGGAACATAGACAACAGGTGGAAAGAAACACGTCCAATGTTTCTACTCTGGCTGGGAATCGAACCCAGGCCCTCACCGTGTGAAGCGAGAGCGTTAACCACCAGGCCACCAGAGCCTTGTGTATCTCTGAAGTTTGAGTCAAGGTGTACATGATACTTCAGTGTATGTCTGAAGTTTGAGTCAAGGTGTACATGATACTTGTGTATGTCTGAAGTTTGAGTCAAGGTGTACATGATACTTGTGTATGTCTGAAGTTTGAGTCAAGGTGTACATGATACTTCGGTGTATGTCTGAAGTTTGAGTCAAGGTGTACATGATACTTCAGTGTATGTCTGAAGTTTGAGTCAAGGTGTACATGATACTTGTGTACGTCTGAAGTTTGAGTCAAGGTGTACATGATACTTGTGTACGTCTGAAGTTTGAGTCAAGGTGTACATGATACTTGTGTATGTCTGAAGTTTGAGTCAAGGAGTACATGATACTTGTGTACGTCTGAAGTTTGAGTCAAGGTGTACATGATACTTGTGTACGTCTGAAGTTTGAGTCAAGGTGTACATGATACTTGTGTATCTCTGAAGTTTGAGTCAAGGTGTACATGATACTTCAGTGTATGTCTGAAGTTTGAGTCAAGGTGTACATGATACTTGTGTATGTCTGAAGTTTGAGTCAAGGTGTACATGATACTTGTGTATGTCTGAAGTTTGAGTCAAGGTGTACATGATACTTCGGTGTATGTCTGAAGTTTGAGTCAAGGTGTACATGATACTTCAGTGTATGTCTGAAGTTTGAGTCAAGGTGTACATGATACTTGTGTACGTCTGAAGTTTGAGTCAAGGTGTACATGATACTTGTGTACGTCTTAAGTTTGAGTCAAGGTGTACATGATACTTGTGTATGTCTGAAGTTTGAGTCAAGGAGTACAATGATACTTGTGTACGTCTGAAGTTTGAGTCAAGGTGTACATGATACTTGTGTACGTCTGAAGTTTGAGTCAAGGTGTACATGATACTTGTGTATCTCTGAAGTTTGAGTCAAGGTGTACATGATACTTCAGTGTATGTCTGAAGTTTGAGTCAAGGTGTACATGATACTTGTGTATGTCTGAAGTTTGAGTCAAGGTGTACATGATACTTGTGTATGTCTGAAGTTTGAGTCAAGGTGTACATGATACTTGTGTACGTCTGAAGTTGAGTCAAGGTGTACATGATACTTGTGTACGTCTGAAGTTTGAGTCAAGGTGTACGTGATACTTGTGTATCTCTGAAGTTTGAGTCAAGGTGTACATGATACTTCAGTGTATGTCTGAAGTTTGAGTCAAGGTGTACATGATACTTCAGTTTATGTCTGAAGTTTGAGTCAAGTTGTACATGATACTTCAGTGTATGTCTGAAGTTTGAGTCAAGGTGTACATGATACTTCAGTGTATGTCTGAAGTTTGAGTCAAGGTGTACATGATACTTCAGTGTATGTCTGAAGTTTGAGTCAAGGTGTACATGATACTTCAGTGTATGTCTGAAGTTTGAGTCAAGGTGTACATGATACTTCAGTGTATGTCTGAAGTTTGAGTCAAGGTGTACATGATACTTCGGTGTATGTCTGAAGTTTGAGTCAAGGTGTACATGATACTTCAGTGTATGTCTGAAGTTTGAGTCAAGGTGTACATGATACTTCAGTGTATGTCTGAAGTTTGAGTCAAGGTGTACATGATACTTCAGTGTATGTCTGAAGCTTGAGTCAAGGTGTACATGATACTTCAGTGTATGTCTGAAGCTTGAGTCAAGGTGAACATATTTCATTGTAGGTCTGAAGTTTGAGTCAGTGTGTGCATGATCCCGTACCAGGATATATTAAACTTATACATCTTCAGACTGGACTTGTGCCGACCTTCATTTGTTTTACGTTATCATTCAGTTTTCACTCAAGTATATTTAATGAAGTCATGGTTTTCTTATATCTACTGACCGCTTCAGTCTTACTTGATCATTACCGAAATTCGTTGTGGTCTAGTCTATTGATTTCTTCTATGGGACAGTTATATATCCTACAGTAAATAGCATTGCTATATACCACCACGATGTAAAATACTGCTAATCCTGCTGTAATTGCACTCATGTGCAGCAACTGTTGTGAATCTAATACCCAGGTTGTCTTGGGACTTCAAGCATGGTGATAATTATTGACCTCTTAGCGTGGTATAAATCTTCGTAATAGATAACGACAAAATTGTTTAGAAAGACACTTGAACAAACACTAGGACGTATTTATTAGAAAACGTTGCTTAAGTGATCAAGCTACCAGGACCGAAACGTTGTATGATAAATATGTTCTAGTAAACGTTTGCTTACGTGTCTTTCTAAACCACTTTGCGGTGTCTACAAAGGTACCAACCTCTGCAAACTATACTTATGAATAACGATAATTGGGAGTCCCAAAATCCTAGCACCACAGTCATAATAATTAAATAAAATAATTGTGAGTTATCACATGCCATAACTCCCTAATTAGTTGTTTACATTTCAAACACCGTCATGTAGGGTGTCATCGGTTCTCTGATCCAGTCATCTACAATCCTGTCAGACACTGCAACTTCTTGGGATCTTAATACTTGGGAATTCTTCGCTTGCCTAACCCTTGGGCACGACCTACTTCCACATTGAACAAATGTGACACCACCTACGACTGCTGCACCTCTCCTGCCTACGGTTTATAAGCTCCTTCTCCGCACATATGCCATATTCTATTCAAGATTGATGGACTGGCCACATCGACTCAAGGTTGAGGGACTGATTACCTCATTCTCCTCCTGTTCTTCATGTTTCTCCTTTGTATGAGCTGATGAAGCCACTGTGTGGCGAAACGTTTCCTCAATAAATTACCCAAGAGTTGCACATGTGTCTAATTTATCGACAAGACAAAGAGTTTTTTGTGCTTGAATGTTGTTGATTAGTTACAACCTTGGCTTAATATACTCTTAGAACGCGCTTATTTAACCTGAATTTCAGGCATTCTTAAATGTCTCTCCTGAAATGGTACAAGAAATGAGTATCTCACTGTGGCATGCAAAAAGTACGTTACATTTTATTCAACTTATATCACATACCCATATAGGGATGCCCTTCCGACCAGCGAACTAGATGCTAAGGGTATAATGAGCGAGGCATCCTCTTTCAACCAAGCCAGTGACGAGGGAGCCCGCCAAAGTTATGAAGCGATGTGGTACACTCACACTCGTGAATCAACTTTGGCAGACTTACTTCCAAGTCTGATTGAAGGCGGTTTTAACCATGTGTCTTGCTTGTGAAAATGTCTTTCTGTACATATCCTCTGTAAATATTTTATATATAATTCCTTACTGTTTGGTGAAGAAAATATATATAAGTACACCCCCCCATGTCCTTTTCTCGTTCCTCATCTGTACCTTGGTCATCGTGCTACAGTCAGGTGTGCAGGTCACTGCGAGCTTCCATACGTCTTAAATGGCGTAATGATATCTTCCTAATCCGCCATCCAAATTGAGATATCAATGTAAGCCATTTTTATCATAGATGCTCTGGCCTTTATGCAGAATTACTTGCGCAGGTTTCAGGGTCATTTCAAAACGGGCGCCCCCTGCCTAGCCCTGGGCGCCCCCTGCCGAGCCCTTGGGCGCCCCTTGCCGAGCCCTAGGCGCCCCCTGCCGAGCCATAGGCGCCCCCCTGCCTAGCCCTGAGCGCTCATTGCCAGATATCGTTGGCAAGTGTGAGAGTAATCTGGTCACTCCCAGTGTGACAGAATGTCAATCATTCCATCATTCATCATTCTCATCAGTGAACTGAGCTTCAGTACATCCACTCCGTCTCAAGTTATTGTCTTTCAGTGCACAATTAAGAGAGCCACAGCTGGCACTTGGCAAGTATATCACCCCCTTTCCCATAATCGAGGGAAAACGATTGTGTAAGACAATCAGGGTCACATAGGCCTTGACATTAAGAGAGCAGAGTGTTTAAGTTCACAAATCTACTGTCCATCCTCCATGGGGGTAGAAAGAGAGAGGTTACACTGACACCGGGAAAAAGATCCTCCACTCTGAAGGAGGGATGGGAATATTTACGGGTTTGAAGTGTAGTATCGACGCCTCTCTAGCAAGACGGTGATAGAGTGACCATAAAAGTGTTTCTTTGGTGGGAGACGGCAGGTATATTATATATATATATATATATATATATATAATATATTTTATATATATATATATATATATATATATATTATATATATATATATATATATATATATATATATATATATATATATATATATATATATATATACATGAAAACCTTAGGCGGTATGAAGAAACTGAAGCTGACAGATGGACGGCTCTGGCATCAAGCCGTGCAGTATTAAGAGTTCACTCGATTCAGGAAATTCAAACATAAATACGCGAGATTTCAGTGTTTACTTTTTTTTTTTCATACGATCCTGTATGAAAAAAAATTGTGTATTTTAAGATACAGTAGTCCAATTTGATCAAAATTCCAAAGATTCCAAGTTTTAAAATAATCATTACTGCTTTGACAAATTTGCCCACACGCAAAACTAACCTGAATGTGTACTACTCAGCCCGTAAGATGTATTGGCCCTTAAATACTAAGACGCATATATTTTTATCGTGATGATTAAACGGGAATCAAATTTTCACACAATTTTACAAATAAAATGGTCAAATCTGCACCTTCGCATTTCATTTTCACTCTCCACCATTGTCGAATTTGGAGGCATCTTGTCAATGTTGAAAGGTCCGCCACTGAGAGTTTGTAAAGTTATCCCGGTCATTCCAGGATGCTGGGGAAGGTTCATTAACTTTGGTCAGAGAGAACCTGCACGGGCCAATAGTTCCTGGAATTTGGTCCTCTTTAACATGCACAAACATTCCAAATTTGAATCCGGTCGGATAAAAGGGTTTTCTGGGGTTAGACGAAATAAAATCAAAAGGGGAAAGTGGAAGAAAAGTAAAGAAAAATACAATCAAAAGTTTTGCTGTCATATTCTCATGGGGGAGAGCTATCCGTGTTTAAATTGTCAGTCTTTAGGGGAAGACTTAAAATAAGGCAAATGACGTTGAAGAGGAGAGGAGAGAGAGTGTAGAGAGAGGGAGGGACAGATGAATAAGAGGGAGAGACGGAGAGACACAGTAAGGAAATCCCAAACCCAAAGGATACTTTAATTTCAAAAAACAGAATTAAAATAACTCTCAGCTTGTAAAAAATTGAACAACAAACTTGTCTCAGTGTATAAACCTTTGAGGGGGAACGAAAATGGAACACCCTGCCAGTGTATTATTAGTAATGCTTTCTCCTTCGTCCTCTACAATCATCTTTACATAAACCTCTTGAAATTAATATTATATATATATATATATAAAAATTATAATATATATTTTATAATATATATATAAATATAATATATATATAATAAAAATATATATAAATAATACTAATAAAAGGAGCAAAACAGAATGACTTCAAGATGTATCGTCTGTAGTGGAAGGGGAAGGGGCGGTGGGGGGTCGGCCTGGGAAAAGGGTTGGGAGGGAGGGGAAAAGGGGGTTTTTGTGGCGGGGGGTTTGATTTCCAGCAGGTATCAGAGCGTGTTTGATGGGAGTAAATGGAGACAAAGGGTTTTTAAATACTTGACGTGCTGTTGGAGTGTGACAAAGAACTTTATGAAGGGGTTTGGGAAACCCGGGAGGGCCCGGGTTGAGTCCCGGAGATGGGAAGTACAGTGCCGCATCTAAGGAGGGGTTAATTTGCAGTTTTAAAAAAGTAGTGTAAAGCACCCTTTTGGCAAGAAATATGGGGTGAATGATGGGAAAGTTTTTCTTTTTCCGGGCCCCCCGCCTTGGTGGGAATCGGCCCGTGTGATAAAAAAAAAATTATAAATATATATATTAAAAATATATTTTTTTTTTTTTATTTTCACACTGGCCGATTCCCACCAAGGCAGGTGGCCCCAAAGAAAAACTTTCACCTCATTCACTCCCTCGCTGTCTTGCCAGAAGGGTGCTTTTCACTAAGTTTTAAAATGCAACTTAACACCCTCCTTCAGAGTGGAGGACTGACTTCCCCCTCCAGGACTCAAGTCCCGGGCCCGCGTTTCCCTGAATCCCTTTATAAAGTTACTTTGCTCACACTCCAACAGCACGTCAAGTATTAAAAACCATTTTTTCCACCCCCTT
>NW_026506017.1:0-16095 GCF_026875155.1 Cherax quadricarinatus
TAACATGCAGTAAAACAGTAACACTGCAGTAAAAGTACCCTTCAGAACGTAACACTCATAACAGTAAAAACTGCAGTAAAAAATAAACTGCTTTAAAAGAAAACCCGCAGTAAGTAACATCAGTACAGTAACCTGCAGTAAAAGTAACCTCAGAAAAGTAAACACTGCAGTAAAAAGTAACTGCAGTAACATAAAACTGAGTAACAGAACATTTCGTAACAGTAACATACAGTAACTAACACTGCGTAAAAGTAACCCGTAACAGTAAACTGCGTTACAGTAAAAATAAGTAACAGTAACACTACGTAACCCCCCCTTTAAAATAAGAACAGTAACACTGCAGTAAAAAAAAAACTGCAGTAACAGTTTAAAACACTGCGTACGTAAAATCAGAAAAGTAAAATGCTGTAACAATAAAAACTGCAGTAAAAGTAACCTACGTAACGTCCTCGTAAAAAGTAAAACTGCAGTTAAAAGTTACATACAGTAAATAAACAACTACGTAACGGGAACATGCAGAACAGTAAAACCAAGTAACGTAACACTGCAGTAACGTAACATGAGTACAGTAACACGCAGTAACAGTAAAATTACAGAAAAATGTAAAAAACCCCCAGTAACCCAGTAACACTCAGGGAACAGTAACACTTAAGTAAATGTAACCTTTCAGTAACAGTAAAAATCGTACAGTAACCTACATAAAAGTAACCTGCAGTAAAATAACACTACGTAAAACAGTACATGCAGTAACAGTAAAAAACCTCGTAACAGTAAACCTGCAGTACGTAAACACTTAAAGTAAACCTGCAGTAACGTAACATACGTAAACGTAACCGTAACGTAAAACACTGCGTAAACAGTAAACCCACAGTAACAGTAAAATCGAACGTAAACTGCATTACAACATTTAGTCGTACACGCGAACGTAACACTGCAGTTAAAAGTAAACCCGTAACAGTACACTGCGTAAACGTAAAAACCCAAGTAACGTAACACTGATTAAAAGTAACACTACGTAACAGTAAACACTGCAGTAACAAAAAAACTGCGGAACATAACCTGCAGTTAAAAGTAACACACAGTAAGAACACTGAGTAAACCCCCCTAAACACGTGGCGTAACATTTAAAAGTTAAAACTGGGGTCAAAAACGCAGTAAAAGTAACACTGCAGTAACAGAACACACGTAACAGTACACTGCAGTAAAAGTAACCTAAAAACATAAACACGCAGTAAAAGTAACCCGTACAGTAAAATGAGTACAGTAAAACTGCAGTACAATAAAAACTGCAGTCGTTCCCTCGTAACAGAAACCTGCGTAAAAAGTAAAATGTAGTCAGTAAAAATGCAGTGGACGTAAAAACTGCAGTAAGTACTGCAAGTAACATAACCTGTCTAGCCCCTTTCCACTGCAATTTCCTATTACACGCAGTAACGCAAATGCGAACAGAAAAAAAAAAAATCTGAAGTAAAACAGGCATTCCCCGTAAAAATGCGGACGTAACACTGCAGTAACAGTAGAAACACGGCGTTACAGTAGTATCCTGCGCGTAATAAAACTGTGTTTAAAATAGTAACAATAGTACAGTAACACTGCAGAACTAGAACTGCAATAACGTAACATGCAGTAACAGTAACACTGCGTAAACAAACTGCAGTAAAAGTAAACCCCAGTAACGTAACACCACAGAACAGCAACACGGCAGTCAGCGTATCACTGAAAATAACAGTAGTAAATTGTAGAACGTACTTCACGCAGAAAAATAACCTGCATTTAAAAGTGAGGAACTTGCAGTCAGTCCGTAAAAACTGCAAAACAGTTTAACAATGCGAAAAGTAGTAACCTGATAACCCTGGGGAAACCGTATAAAACTGAAGTAACATAGAACCGAAGTAACTAACTGAAGTAACACTAAGTAAAAAGTAGTAACACTGAAGTAAACTGAAATAAAAAATAGTAACCTGAAGTAACAGATAACACTGCATAAAAAGTAACATGGAGTAAAATGAAGTAAAAGTTAAAAACTGAAGTAACGTAACACTGAAGAACATGAACAACGTTCCAAAACCCCGCGTACTTCACTGGATAACCTGGTAACATAGAACACTGAAGTTTAAAAAGTAAACGAAATAAGTGTAAAAACTCGTTTAAAATAACACTGAGTAAATAGTAACCCCACGTAAAGTCCCGAAGTAACGTTGTAAACACTGGTAACGTACACGCGTCAGTAAAACACTGCGTCGTAACCCTGAAGTAAAAACCCGCATTTCGTAACAATGCATAAAGTAAACATGCCTAACGTAAAATGCAGTAAAATTTTAAAAAACTGCAGTAACGTAACACCGCTCAGATAACACTGCTAAAAGTATAAAAACCCGCGTAACGTAAAACCGCGTTATACACGAGCAACAGTTTTAACCTGCGACGTAACACGCAGTAAAATTGTGCATGCAGTAACGTAAACTGCAGTACAGTGAAAAATGCAGCCAGTTACACTGCAGTAAAACCAAAAACTGCAAAAACAGTAATACTGCGTTAAAAAGTGAAACCCCGCGACAGTGTAAAAACGCAGTAAAAAGTAACCCTGGTAAAATGTAACACGCAGTAACAGTGGAAAACTGCAGTAACAAAAGTAAAATTTAAGAACATTCACGGCTACAGTAACACGCAAAACAGGTAACATACAGAAGTGTAACCTACAGAAAAGTGTAACAATACGTAACGTAGTAACACTATAGTAACAGTTAACACTACATAATAGTTTAAACTACAGTAACAGTAAAACTGCGTCGTAGTAACACTGCGACAGCAAAAGCGTTGTAAAATGAATAAAGGGATAAACCTGCGTACCGCCCAAAAGCGTAACCTGTAACCTGCAGTAACGCAACCGGTAACATGTAACATCGTACTGTTAACCCGTTCTCACAAAAAAACGTAGTAACACTGCATCCCGTTTAAAAAAAAGCGTACAAAAAGTAACAGCGTTTAAATTCACTGCAAAACGGTAGTAAACCTGCAATAACGGTAGTAACCTGCTAAAAAGTATAACAAAGCGTAATTGTAACACTGAAAAACGGGAGTTACTGCATAAAGGTGTAAACACCAGTAACAGTAACACTGCAGTAACAATTTTAAAACCCGCAGAACAGTATAACACTGCAGTAACAGTAACACTGCAGTAACGTGTACCACTGCAGTAACAGTAAAACACTGCAGTACGTAGTAACACTGCTAGTAACAGTAAACACTGTAGTGACAGTAACACTGGCAGTAACTAGTAAAACACTGTAGTGACAGTCTAACACTGAAGTAACAGTAACACTGCAGTAACACTAACACTGCAGTTAGTAACACTGCAGTAACAGTAACACTGCAGTAACAGTAGTAACACTGCAGTAACAGTAACACTGCAGTAACAGTAGTAACACTGCAGTAAGAGTAGTAACACTGCAGTAACAGTAACACTGCAGTAACAGTAGTAACACTGCAGTAACAGTAGTAACACTGCAGTAACAGTAACACTGCAGTAACAGTAGTAACACTGAGTAAAGTAGTAACACTGCAGTAACGTAACACTGCAGTACAGTGTAACACTGAGTAACAGTATCACACTAGCAGTAACAGTAACACTGCAGTTAACAGTAACACTGCAGTAAAACATAACACTGCAGTAACATGTAAACACTGCAGTTAACAGTAACACTGCAGTAACAGTGTAGCACTGCAGTAAAACACTGCAGTAACAGTAACACTGCAGTAACAGTAGTAACACTGCAGTAACAGTAACACTGCAGTAACAGTAGTAACACTGCAGTAACAGTAACACTGCGTAGTACAGTAACACTGCAGTAACGAGTACACTGCAGTGACAGAGTTTTAACACTGCAGAACAGTACACTGCAGTACAGTATACACTACAGTAACAGATCACCTGAGTACAGTAACACTGCAGTAACGGTAACACTGAGTACGTAACACTGCAGTAACGTAGTAACACTGGTAGGTAGTAACATAGCATGTAACAGTAACACTACAGTAACAGTGTACACTGCAGTACAGTATAACACTACAGTAACAGTAACACTGCAGTACAAGTAACACTGCAGTAACAGTATAACACTGCAGTACAAGTAACACTGCAGTAACAAGTAACACTGCAAGATAACAGTAGAACACTGCAGTAACAGTAAACACTGCAGTAACAGTAACAACTGCAGTAACAGTCACACTGCAGTAACAGTAACACTGTAGTACAGTAACATGCAGTAACACCAGTAAACAGTATTAGACACTCACAGTAACAGTTAACACTACAGTAACAGTAACACTGCAGTAACAGTAACACTGCAGTAACAGTAACACTGCAGTAACAGTAACACTACAGTAACAGTAACACTACAGTAACAGTAACACTACAGTAACAGTAACACTGCAGTAACAGTAACACTACAGTAACAGTAACACTGCAGTAACAGTAACACTGCAGTAACAGTAACACTGCAGTAACAGTAACACTGTAGTGACAGTAACACTGCAGTAACAGTAACACTGCAGTAACAGTAACACTGCAGTAACAGTATACACTGCAGAACAGTAAACACTGTACAGTACAGTAACACTGCAGTACAGTAACCTGAGTAACAGTAAACACTGCAGTAACGGTAACACTGCAGTAACAGTATACCTGCAGTATACAGTTAACACTGCAGTATCAGTTAACACTGCAGTAACAGAGTAACAATGCCTGTAACAGTAACACTGCAGTGACAGTAACACTGCAGTAACAGTAACACTGCAGTAACAGTCACACTGCAGTAACAGTAACACTGCAGTAAACAGTAAGTACACTGCAGTATGAGTCAGTAACACTGCAGTGTAACAGTAACACTGCAGTAACAGTAGTCACACTGCAGAACAGTAACACTGCAGTATAACAGTAGTAACACTGTAGTAACAATAACACTGCAGTAACAGTAAAACTGCAGTAACAGTAGCACTACAGTAAAGTAAAAACTGCAGTAACAGTAACACTGAGTAAAAGTAACACTCAGTACAGTAAAACACTCAGTAAAGTAACAATGCAGTAACAGTAACACTGGGAAATCAGCAGTAACATGAAACTGCACTAGTAAAAACTGCAGTAACATTAACAATGCAGTAAAAAGTAACCTGAGTAACAGTAACAGTGCAGTAACCCGTAAAACTGCAGTAACAGTAACACATCGAGAAAGTGTTAACGTACCTTAGCAATGTGTTGCCGCATCATCCGTTGAAGGGGATGGTGGAGGTGGTGTGAGGGAAAAGGGATGAAAGGTGGGGAGGGGGTGAGAGGGAGGGAGGGGGTGTTGATGAGGGAGGGTTAGTCTTGCTGGGGGTGGGTACATTGATCGTGTTCGTCGCCATGCAACCTCATCTCAGACACACCTCTCACCCTCCTTTCACCCCCGCCGTCCCCTCACATACATACACTCACAAATTCTCTCACATACACACACACACACACACCACACACACACACACACACACACACACACACACACCACACACACACACACACATACACACACACACACACACATACACACACAAACACACACACATACCCCACACACACACACACACACACACACACACACACACACACACACACAACACACACACACACAACACACACACACACACACACACACACACACACACGTGGAAGTATGATAAAGCACATGGAACAAGAAGAAAGTTGACCTAGTAGCCACCAGCGAAGAGGCGGGGGCCAGGAGCTGTGACTCGATATCTGCAACCACAAAGAGGTGGGTTGATAGTCACCACATACCCATCCTGTGGTTGGTAGTCACACCATACCCATCCTGAGGTTGATAGTCACACAATACCCATCCTGTGGTTGATAGTCACCCCATACCCATCCTGTGGTTGATAGTCACCCCATACCCATCCTGTGGTTGATAGTCACCCCATACCCATCCTGTGGTTGATAGTCACCCCATACCATCCTGTGGTTGATAGTCACCCCATACCCATCCTGTGGTTGATAGTCACCACATACCCATCCTGTGGTTGATAGTCACCCATACCCATCCTGTGGTTGATAGTCACCCCATACCCATCCTGTGGTTGATAGTCACCACATACCCATCCTGTGGTTGATAGTCATACAATACGCATTCTGTGGTTGATAGTCACCCCATACCCATCCTGTGGTTGATAGTCACCCCATACCCATCCTGTGGTTGATAGTCACCCCATACCCATTCTGTGGTTGATAGTCACACAATACCCATTCTGTGGTTGATAGTCACCCCATACCCATCCTGTGGTTGATAGTCACCCCATACCCATTCTGTGGTTAATAGTCACACAATACCCATTCTGTGGTTTTATAGTCACCCCATACCCATTCTGTGGTTGATAGTCACCCCATACCCATTCTGTGGTTGATAGTCACACCATACCCATTCTGTGGTTGATAGTCACCCCATACCCATCCTGTGGTTGTTAGTCACCACATACCCATCCTGTGGTTGATAGTCACACAATACCCATTCTGTGGTTGATAGTCACCCCATACCCATCCTGTGGTTGATAGTCACCCCATACCCATCCTGTGGTTGATAGTCACCGCATACCCATCATATGGTTGATAGTCACACCATACCCATTCTGTTGTTGATAGTCACACAATACCCATCCTGTGGTTGATAGTGACACAATACCCATTCTGTGGTTGATAGTCACACAATACCCATTCTGGGGTTGATAGTCACACAATACCCATTCTGGGGTTGATAGTCACCACATACCCATTCTATGGTTGATAGTCACCCCATACCCATCCTGCGGTTGATAGTCACACCATACCCATTCTGTGGTTGATAGTCACACAATACCCATTCTGGGGTTGATAATCACACCATACCCATTCTGTGGTTGAGTCACACAATACCCATTCTGAGGTTGTTAGTCACCACATACCCATTCTGGGGTTGATAATCACACCATACCCATTCTGTGGTTGATAGTCACCACATACCCATTCTGTGGTTGAGTTACACCATACCCATTTTGTGGTTGATAGTCACCACATACCCATTCTGTGGTTGATAGTCACACCATACCCATCCTGTGGTTGATAATCACACCATACCCATTCTGTGGTTGATAGTCACCCCATACCCATTCTGTGGTTGATAGTCACCCCATACCCATCCTGTGGTTGATAGTCACACCATACCCATCCTGTGATTGGTAGTCACCCCATACCCATCCTGTGGTTGGTAATCACCCCATACCCATCCTGTGGTGGGTAATCACACCATACCCATCCTGTGGTTGGTAGTCACCCCATACCCATCCTGTGGTTGGTAGTCACCCCATACCCATCGTGTGGTGGGTAGTCACACCATACCCATCCTTTGGTTGGTAATCACCCCCACATCCATCCTGTGGTTGATAATTACCCCATACCCATCCTGTGGTTCGTAGTCATCCCATACCCATCCTGTGGTTGGTAGTCACACCATGCCCATCCTGTATTGGTAGTCACACCATGCCCATCCTGTGGGAGGTAGTTACACCATACCCATCCAGTGAGAGGTAATCACACCATACCCATCCTGTGAGAGGTAGTCACACCATACCCATCCTGTGAGAGGTAGTCACACCATACCCATCCTGTGAGAGGTAGTCACACCATACCCATCCTGTGAGAGGTAGTCACACCATACCCATCCTGTGAGAGGTAGTCACACCATACCAATCCTGTGGGAGGTAGTCACACCATACCCATGCTGTGGGAGGTAGTCACACCATACCCATGCTGTGGGAGGTAGTCACACCATACCCATGCTGTGGGAGGTAGTCACACCATACCCATCCTGTGGGAGGTAGTCACACCATGCTGTGGGAGGTAGTCACACCATGCTGTGGGAGGTAGTCACACCATGCTGTGGGAGGTAGTCACACCATGCTGTGGGAGGTAGTCACAGCATGCTGTGGGAGGTAGTCACACCATGTGTGGGAGGTAGTCACACCATGGTGTGGGAGGTAGTCACACCATGCTGTGGGAGGTAGTCACACCATGGTGTGGGAGGTAGTCACACCATGGTGTGGGAGGTAGTCACACCATGGTGTGGGAGGTAGTCACACCATGGTGTGGGAGGTAGTCCCCAACCATGCTGTGGGAGGTAGTCACACCATGCTGTGGGAGGTAGTCACACCATGGTGTGGGAGGTAGTCACACCATGCTGTGGGAGGTAGTCACACCATGCTGTGGGAGGTAGTCACACCATTGTGTGGGAGGTAGTCACAGCATGCTGTGGGAGGTAGTCACACCATGCTGTGGGAGGTAGTCAACCATGGTGTGGGAGGTAGTCACACCATGCTGTGGGAGGTAGTCACACCATGCTGTGGGAGGTAGTCACACCATGCTGTGGGAGGTAGTCACACCATGCTGTGGGAGGTAGTCACACCATTTGGTGTGGGAGGTAGTCACACCATGGTGTGGGAAGGTAGTCACAGCATGCTGTGGGAGGTAGTCACACCATGCTGTGGGAGGTAGTCCCCACCATGGTGTGGGAGGTAGTCACACCATGGTGTGGGAGGTAGTCACACCATGCTGTGGGAGGTAGTCCACACCATGGTGTGGGAGGTAGTCACACCATGGTGTGGGAGGTAGTCACCACCATGCTGTGGGAGGTAGTCACACCATGCTGTGGGAGGTAGTCACACCATGGTGTGGGAGGTAGTCACACCATGGTGTGGGAGGTAGTCACAGCATGCTGTGGGAGGTAGTCACACCATGCTGTGGGAGGTAGTCACACCATGGTGTGGGAGGTAGTCACACCATGGTGTGGAGGTAGTCACACATGCTGTGGGAGGTAGTCACACCATGGTGTGGGAGGTAGAAATCAAACACCATGCTGTGGGAGGTAAGTCACACCATGCTGTGGGAGGTAGTCACACCATGGTGTGGGAGGTTAGTCACACCATGGGTGTGGGAGGTAGTCACACCATGCTGTGGGAGGTAGTCACACCATGCTGTGGGAGGTAGTCACACCATGCTGTGGGAGGTAGTCACACCATGCTGTGGGAGGTAGTCACACCATGCTGTGGGAGGTAGTCACCACCATGCTGTGGGAGGGGAGTCACACCATGCTGTGGGAGGAGTAGTCACACCATGCTGTGGGAGGTAGTCACACCATGTGTGGGAGGTAGTCACACCATGTTGTGGGAGGTAGTCCACACCATGCTGTGGGAGGTAGTCACACCATGCTGTGGGAGGTAGTCACAGCATGCTGTGGGAGGTAGTCACAGCATGCTGTGGGAGGTAGTCACAGCATGCTGTGGGAGGTAGTCACAGCATGCTGTGGGAGGTAGTCACAGCATGCTGTGGGAGGTAGTCACAGCATGCTGTGGGAGGTAGTCACAGCATGCTGTGGGAGGTAGTCACAGCATGCTGTGGGAGGTAGTCACACCATGCTGTGGGAGGTAGTCACAGCATGCTGTGGGAGGTAGTCACACCATGCTGTGGGAGGTAGTCACACCATGCTGTGGGAGGTAGTCACAGCATGCTGTGGGAGGTAGTCACAGCATGCTGTGGGAGGTAGTCACAGCATGCTGTGGGAGGTAGTCACAGCATGCTGTGGGAGGTAGTCACACCATGCTGTGGGAGGTAGTCACAGCATGCTGTGGGAGGTAGTCACAGCATGCTGTGGGAGGTAGTCACAGCATGCTGTGGGAGGTAGTCACAGCATGCTGTGGGAGGTAGTCACAGCATGCTGTGGGAGGTAGTCACACCATGCTGTGGGAGGTAGTCACACCATGCTGTGGACATGAGTCACCAGTGTGTACCACAACTCAGGAATCTCAAGTGAGTTTTAAATCTCCGAGGTTGACTAATAACATACATACAGTATATACTGCAGAAGATACAGTATATACTGCAGAAGATACAGTATATACTGCAGAAGATACAGTATATACTGCAGAAGATACAGTATATACTGCAGAAGATACAGTATATACTGCAGAAGATACAGTATATACTGCAGAAGATACAGTATATACTGCAGAAGATACAGTATATACTGCAGAAGATACAGTATATATTGCATTTCATTCTGGATACTGAAAAATGGTCTGGTAATATTGGCAAGATGTGGAAAAGGACACTTATGTACAGGTCAGGATATTTTCTCTTATTTCCTGAACTGTCCATAAGCGTCTTTTTCGAAACTATAGGAGCTGATTAAAGGTATAAAGATAGACACCCAGTGTTGCACCCAGAGTACTTTCAGTTGTGAGACATAATTGTTGCCGCTGCGCTACGAACTATCTCTCTTTAAAAGTTTTAATATACAAACAGGCAAGCACAAGGTATGTACACCCAGAGGTATATTTCTCTCAGCCTATATACTGTGTACAGAGAGTTTATTTTAACCCTGTTTTGGGGATTAAAGTATTCTTGTCTTGTGGTGAGCTGGTTACTTTCAGCCCTAGTAACCCTCGTGTAGTTGATAGACTTTAAACCCCATTAACCAAGCCAGCACATACACTTAGCAGCAGGAAGCCTCGTAGGTGTTAAGTATCACCTAGGGTAACAGCATTTAAGAGCGTAAATTTCTCACTGGTGCGAATGCCAGTGTCTCTAATTCAGACAAATATTTCAATTTCCACGCAGGAGCACTTCAGATGAAACATTATGTATATCAGTGTACCTTTTCTACCCTTACCTGAAACACCAAAACTTTGCGGTTATCAGTGTTGCTTATGAAGCCGTTGTTTCATCGCTTCTGGAAGCTCACACCGCAACACAGCAGAGACCAAGGGAGCAGCCACAGTGAAAGTTGAGCAAGCCTTAAGAAAACCATCCACTGGTTGCTATACCTTAACCCACAGGAAACCTATTACCTTTGTTACTTAAAGTCGCTTCGTTTCAGGGGGTCAGTGTTCCCGTGGTCCGCGTCCAGGCCAGGCCTCCTGGTTATTGGCCTAATCCAAGGGGCTCTTCACCGGGGATATTCATACCCCATGGAGGTATGAGAACCAAATAATGGAGGTATGGGACTCCATCTCTAAACAATTTAAAAATAAGTTGTTAGATTACAATAATCTATCAGTTGTGTTGCTAGCTATCTCTATGTAAAGTAAAACAAAGCTATTGACGTCTTTTGAAATCATACTGGTACTTAATAGCACTGGTGGTGTTGATGATTTCCACAGTCTAGTGAAGGTGATATGGCCACATATCGGCCAATCCGCTGGGAGTCTGTAATCGTAAAAAAAGGTTAAGCACCCCTGGCCTAATTAACCAGGCAGCTGCTGTCCGTCGTCCAAAGCTCAACGTATGCAGCAGCCCCTCTGGTCAGGTATTGGCTAATGAACTTATTAAGTGCCCTATTGAAGAAATGTGCTCACCAGTCTTGTTCCCTTTGACTGCCTGGTGGCTAAAGCTCTCGCTTCACACGATGAGTGCCTGGGTTCGATTCCCGTCGAGGGTAGAAACATTGGGCGCGTTTCCTTTCACCGGCTGTCTGTTCCCCGTCAGTAAAATGGGTACCTGGGTGTTAGTCGATTGGTGTGGGCCGCATCCTGGGACAAAACTGACCTACTTTGCCCGAAATGTTCTGCATAACAAGCGGATTTCTATGTCATTGGTGTCAGCTAGGTCTGTATACCTTGTACATGTACTTGTAGAAATAAAGATATTATTGCATTATTATTATTATCAAGATAGTCAAGGGTTTGTTGGTAATCCTGTATGTATGGAAGAAAGATGTTCAGCAGTCTTGTTCCCTGTGACACTTATTGAGGTGTTTCTTAGTGTACTCATTACGTCCCTGCTTCTCACTGAACATATTTTTTACCGACTGCCAAGCCTCTTGTTTTCATATATAATGATTTCAGGGTGCTGATTACTGACCAATCTTTTCAGTGTCCTCCAGGTGCAGATTATGATTTATCTTTCTCCCCTACGTTTTAGAGAATACAGTTCATGGGACTTCAAACGTTCCCAGTAATTCAGGTGCTCGATTGAGTTTATATGAACAATGAATGTTGTCTGTACATTTTCCAGTTCTGCCACGTCACTTGCCATGAAGGGGGCCGTTAGTAAACAAAAATTTTCCAGCCTAGAGAGAAGAAGTGACCTGAAGTGTGTCATCACTGGCTTTGCATCTCTTGTTCTGAAAGTTCTAGTTAACTAACCTATCACACATACACCCTGCGGCTGCTTCCATAAATTGTTCTAGCTTTCTCGAGGATGTTGCAACACCCACCACGGCAGTCCTCTTTACTTCACTGATAACCATAGTGATTTTGTTTTCTTATTCCAGAAACAAATTTTAACAAATGGAGAATTGGCTAATTCATTAAAAAAAAAAATGATGGGTTTTTCGTCTTGTATTTAAGGCCCTATAATTTAAAACAAAATGACTGATGTTTTCGTTTTAAATTATACTCTGAGAGCTATTAATCTCAAGGCCAAGCTATCCAAGCTTAGTTCTTCTTAAACCAGGGAGAGGTATCATTAATGGACACAATACCAACAAGCTCATAAGACATGTGTAACACCAGAGTCTGTCTCCACATGTTTACGTCATCGGACTGGCCACTCAGACCCTCATGGAGTAGCTCCTCCTGATCTGCGGAAGACCTGCTGCTAGCCACAATGTTCCAGTGGCTTGTAGCTCACTGCTATCACCTGCAACTCATAACCAAAGAACCCGGAATCAACCCTGGGAGAGGGAGATGAATAGTCTCCTAACATAGGCTATCCATGTTTACCAGTAAATAAGTACGTAGGCATTATCCTTCAAGATAAGTGTACTATGCTGCCTCTTTTATCTAGCAGTAAATATGTACCTAGGTGTTAGTTGACTGTTGTGGGTGGCATCCTGGGCGGTGGTAGAATACTTTGAAATAAACTGAGGAAGAATAACAAGTTTAACCTCATTCAATGGTATACTTTCAAAAATCAATGGCCATCACTCCCTGTGGTATACTTGGTGTATACCTGGAAAGGGTTTTGGGGGTCAACGGTCCCGCGGCCCTGTCCGTAGCCAAGCCTCGTGGTGGATCAGGCCTGATCAACCAGGCTGTTACTGTCGGCCGCACGCAACCCGAAGTACGAACCACAGGTCGGCTGGTCAGGTACTGACTTTACATGCCTGTCTAGCGCCTTCTTGAAGACAGTCAGCGGTCTATTGATAATTTCCCTTATGTATGCTGGGAGGCTACTGAACAGTCATGGGACCTTGACACTTACTGTGTTTCTCTTAGTGTACTCGTGGCGCCTCTGCTTTTCATTGGGGAAATGTTACACTGCCTGCCGAGTCTTTTGCTTTTGTAGGGAGTGATTTTCGTGTGCAGATTTGGGACTGATACCTCTAGGATTTTTCAAGTATACATTATCCTGTATCTTTCTCGCCTCCATTCCAAGGAGTACAAATCAAGGGACTTTAACCATTCCCAATAATTTAGATGCGTTATCGTACTTATACGTGCCGTAAAGGTTCTCTTTATATTCTCCAGGTCTGCCATTTTTACCTGCTCTGAAAGGGGCCTGTTAGTGTATAGCAGTATTCCAGCTTAGAGAGAACAAGCGATTTGAAGAGAATCATAATAGGCTTAGCATCTCTAGCTTTGAAGGTTCTCATTATTCATCTCATCATTTTTCCTAGTAGATGTGATAGATACATTGTTATATTTGAAAGTGGCATTCTCTGACATTATTACTCCCAGGTCCTTCAGATTAGTTTTTCACTGTATTGTTTGGTTGGAATTCGTTTTATACTCCGATCCAGTTTTTAATTTCCTCGAGTTTTCCATAGCGGAGTAACTGAAATTTCTCTTCACTGAACTTCATATTGTTTTCTGTGGTCCATTTAAAGACTTGGTTGTCATCTTAGAGACTTTCAGTCTCCTGTGGATGACAGTCATGCAAATTCGGATGTCATCAGCAAAGGAGGACGCTGTACTGTGGCTTACACCTCTGTCAGATATGAGGATAAGGAACAGAGCTTTTCTCTGTAGCCGCCTCTGACTTTACTCTGTTTACTATTACTCTTTGTGTTCTATTTGTCAGGAAATTATAGATCCATCTACCAACTTTTCCTGCTGGTTGTTTCTGTACCACAGTTGGTCTCTTGACCTGGGTTTGACAGCCATCTTCCTCCTCCTCTCTCCAGTTAGTGATCTTGTGGGGCAGAACTAGACATATGTGCGACATATTAGTGTCATTATTTGTAGACGTTTTGCCATCCAGTAGCTTTATCAATACAATTCGAGGACATTACATGAAGACTGTAGAACTATATACAGAAGACGAGGTAATCAGTCCCTCAGCCTAGGAGTTGGTGGTGAGCCTTCGTCTGCTGCACATCCCTCATCTGATGCCAATATAAAGCGTCAATCTTCCTGCCTGTGGTTCAGAGTCTTGAAGACTACGGTGCTCATCATCACGCCGGGGCTGACGGACTAATTACCTCGTCTTTTGTTTTAGTTCTACGTTTTTTTCATATGTCCTAGTATTAATAAAGCCACTGGATGGCGAAACGTCTGCAAATAAAGATACCAATATGTTGCACATATGTCTAATTCTTCATTCTGTCGGTATTGTATACCATTCATGTATATCTTGTGGTGCGCCTTGCCCTGTGGTTGACGTTGTGTCTTACCCCACTTATGTCCTGCAGGCTAGTGGGGCAGACTAGCGCCTCCTCATGGCGGCCCAGACACAGGTTATACGTATGTCTACCTACCGGGAGTCTAATTGGAGGTCCTTCCGAGGGTCAACGCCCCCGCGGCACAGTTCGTAACCAGGCCTACCGGTGTATCAGGACCTAATCAACCAGGCTGACGGGTAAATGATCGACGGGACATAAGATTCAGCCTACACCACACAATAGACTGAATGACTAACCTAATTTAATGCTTCTTGAAACACACCATACAAGTCTTAGCATTATTTAGGTATCCCCAATTTCATTAAATAAACTGGGATACAATATGCTCTCACACAACTCATCTATATACCGCGATTTTTGGTAAACAAGATTAAAACAGCGCATCCAAAACTAAATAACCGTGAAAAGGCTTGAATTGTACGTGCCATTTTCACTGTCAATGAACTTTTTCAATGCCATTTGCAAAAAATGCATTATATAGCATAGCTGACTGTGCTATAACCGGTGAATGTTTTCTTCTGTTTGTCTTGAAGGGTTCAGTGCTAGTTTATCATACATGAAGCAACAGTCGAATTGAACAGACACATTTGTCAGACATATGGGAATCTTTACTGGGGAAACGGTCGTCACACAGTGGCTTCATCAGTCCTATACCAACAAGAACGGTGGAAAAACAAGGAGTTAAAGGTAATCGGTCACTCACCATGGAATCAGTGAGCTCATTATATCAATAAAAATATGTCGAATTTGTAAGAAATTGTTAATGCATTGTTAAAGTAACATGTTCATCACCACAGTAACTTGTTCATCACCACAGTAACTTGTTCATCACCACAGTAACTTGTTCATCACCACAGTAACTTGTTCATCACCACAGTAACTTGTTCATCACCACAGTAACATGTTCATCACCACAGTAACTTGTTCATCACCACAGTAACATGTTCATCACCACAGTAACTTGTTCATCACCACAGTAACTTGTTCATCACCACAGTAACATGTTCATCACCACAGTAACATGTTCATCACCACAGTAACTTGTTCATCACCACAGTAACTTGTTCATCACCACAGTAACTTGTTCATCACCACAGTAACATGTTCATCCCACAGTAACTTGTTCATCACCACAGTAACTTGTTCATCACCACAGTAACTTGTTCATCACCACAGTAACTTGTTCATCACCACAGTAACTTGTTCATCACCACAGTAACTTGTTCATCCCCACAGTAACTTGTTCATCACCACAGTAAAAATGTTCATCACCACAGTAACTTGTTCATCCCACAGTAAACTTGTTCCACACGTAACTTGTTTATCACCACAGTAACTTGTTCATCACCACAGTAACTTGTTCATCACCACAGTATTTTCATCACCACAGAACTTG
>NW_026506018.1:0-16082 GCF_026875155.1 Cherax quadricarinatus
TGTGTAGATTATCATAGATTGTGTAGTTATATGATATGTGTGATTATCATAGTTATGTGTAGATTTCATGGTAAGGGGAAAATCAGACAAAAATGATTTATATTCCTTGGGTCCTTGATTTTTTATTCCTTTTTGGGCGTTGATTTATATTTTTTGGGGTCCCCTTTATTTATATTCCTTGGGGGGGGTTAAATTTTTATTTGGGGTCCTTGATTTATATTCCTTGGGGGGCCTTGATTTATTTCCTTGGGGTCCTTGATTTTTATCTCTTTGGGGGTTTTTGTTTTTTATTTATTGGGGGGCCTTTAATTATATCCTTGGGGTCCTTGACTTATTTCATTTGGGGGCCTTTATTTATATTCTTGGGGTCCTTTTATTATATTCATTGGGGTCCCTTTTTTTAATTCACTGGGGTCCTTTTTAATTCATTGGGTCCTTGTTTAAAATTCTTGGGGTCCTTATTTATTTCTTGGGGTCCTTGATTTACATTCACTGGGGTCCTTCATTTTTAATCATTGGGGCCTTTATTTTTTATTTATTGGGGTCTTTATTTTTTTTTCATTGGGGTCCTTGATTTCATTCACTGGGGTCCTTTATTTATATTCATTGGGTCCTTTATTTATATTCATTGGGGGGGCCTTCATTTTATTCTTGGGGTTCTTGATTTATTCATTGGGTCCTTGATTTTATTATTGGGGTCCTTCATTTATTTTCATTTGGCGTCCTTCATTTATATTAAAATTTGGGGCCTTTATTTTATTCATTGGGGTCCCCTTTATTTATTTCCCCTTTGTTTCCTTCTTATGACAATTACCCAGAATTTGGCCTGGTTACCGTACACAAAAATTTATCGGTTTTTTTTTTTCAACTATTCGTAATTTAAAAGGGAATAAAATTTCCGCACAAATTTATTTTTCCATTTAACAAAAATTAGTGTAGCCAGTGAGTGTTGCTGGTGGGGTTGTAGGTGAGGTTTTCTAGGTGAATGTTTTAGGTGAGTGTTGCTAGGTGAGGTTGTAGGTGGTGTTGCTAGGTGGTGTTTTCTGGTGAGTGTTGCTGGTGAATGTTTTTCTGGTGAGTGTTGTGGTGAGTGTTGCTAGGTGAGTGTTGCTAGGGAATGTTGCTTGGTGAGTGTTGGGTAGGGAGTGTTGCTAGGTGAGTGTTGCTAGGGGTTTTTGCTAGGTGGTGTTGCAGGTGAGTGTTGCTGGGGAGTGTTGCTAGGTGGTGTTGCTAGGTGAGTGTTGCTAGGTGGGGTTTTGTAGGTGGTGTTCTAGGTGAGTGTTGCTAGGTGAGGGGTTGTAGGTGAGTGTTTCTAGGTGAGGTTGATAGTGAGTGTTCTAGGTGAGTGTTGCTGGTGGTGTTGCTGGTGAGTGTTGCTAGGTGAGTGTTGTAGGGAGCGTTGCTAGGTGGTGTTGCTAGGTGAGTGTTGCTAGGTGAGTGTTGTAGGGGGAGTGTTGCTAGACAGTGTTGTAGGGAGTGTTGTAGGTGGGGGTGTTGCTAGGTGAGTGTTGCTAGGTGAGTGTTGCTAGGTGAGCGTTGCTAGGTGAGTGTTGCTAGGTGAGCGTTGCTAGGTGAGTGTTGCTAGGTGGTGCTGCTTGGGGGGAGTGTTGTAGGTGGCGTTGCTAGGGGGTGTTGCTAGGTGGTGTTTCTAGGTGAGTGTTTCTAGGGAGTGTTGCAGGTGAGTGTTGCTAGGTGGTGTTGCTAGGTGAGTGCTGCTAGGTGAGTGTTGCTTTTGGGGGGGTGCTTTCTAGGGGGTGTTGCTAGGTGAGTGTTGCTGGTGAGTGTGAGGGGGAGTGTTGTAGGTGAGTGTTGCTAGGTGAGTGCCCGTGGTGAGTGTTGCAGGTGGTGTTGCTAGGTGAGTGTTGCTAGGTTGGTGTTGCTAGGTGTGTGCTGCTTGGGGGAGTGTTTTGCTAGGGGAGCGTTTTCTAGGTGAAATGTTGCTAGGTGAGTTGTTGCTAGGTGGGAGTGTTGCAGGTGAGTGTTGCTAGGTGAGTGTTGCTAGGTGAGTTTGTAGGTGAGTGTTGCTTGGGGAGTGTTGCAGGTGAGCGTTGCTGGTGGTGTTGCTAGGTGGTGTTGCTAGGTGAGTGTTTCTAGGTGGTGTTTCTAGATCGTGTTGTTTGGTGAGTGTTTCTAGGTGAGTGTTGTAGGTGAGTGTTGCTAGGTGGTGTTGCTAGGTGAGTGTTGCTAGGTGAGTGTTGCTGGTGAGTGTTGCTAGGTGGTGTTGTAGGTGAGTGTTTTCTAGGTGAGTGTTGCTAGGTGAGTGTTTCTAGGTGGGGGGTGTTGCTAGGTAAGTGTTGTGAGGAGTGTTGCTAGGTGAGTGTTGTAGGTGAGGGGTTTCTAGGTGAGTTGTTCCTAGGTGAGTGTTTCTAGGTGAGTGTTTTCAGGTGGTGTTTTTAGGTGAGTGTTGGGTGGTGGGTGTTGTTAGGTGGGTTGTAGGTGAGTGTTTTCCCAGGTGAGTTTGCTGGTGGTGTTGTAGGTGAGTGTTGTAGGTGGTGTTTTCTGGGGAGTGTTGTAGGTGAGTGTTGTAGGTGGTGCTGCTAGGTTGTGTTGCTAGGTGAGTGTTGTAGGTGAGTGTTGTAGGTGAGTGTTGCTGGTGAGTGCTGCTAGGGAGTGCTGCTAGGTGAGTGTTGCTAGGTGAGTGTTGTAGGTGAGTGTTGTAGGTGAGTGTTGTGGTGGTGTAGCTGGTTAGTGTGTGGTGAGTGTTGCTAGGAGGTTTTGCTAGGGAGTGTTGCTTTGGTGGTGTTTTCTAGGTGAGTGTTTTTAGGTGAGTGTTGATAAGGAGGTTTTCTAGGTGAGTGTTGTAGGTGGAGTGTTGCTAGGTGACGTTGCTAGGTGAGTGTTGCTAGGTGGTGTTGATAAGTGAGTGTTGCTAGGTGGGGGTGTTGCTAGGTGAGGGGGTTGCTAGGTGAGCGTTGTAGGTGAGTGCTGCTTGGGAGTGTTGCTAGGTGAGTGTTGCTAGGTGGAGTGTGTAGGTGGGTGTTTAGGTGGTGTTTGCTAGGTGATGCTGGTGGGTTGGGGGCTGCTAGGTGGGGTGTTGCTAAATGAGGTTCCCAGGTAAGTGTTGTAGGTGGTGTTGCTAGGGGGGGCTTGCTGATGAGTGTTGTGGTGAGTGTTGCTAGGGAGTGTTGTAGGTGAGTGTTTCTAGGTGAGTGTTGTAGGTGAGTGTTCCTAGGTGAGTGTTGCTAGGGAGTGTTGCTAGGTGGTGTTTTTAGGGGAGTGTTGCTAGGTGAGTGTTGCTTGGTGGTGTGTAGGGGATTGTGCTAGGTGAGTGTTGTAGGTGAGTGTTGAGGTGAGTGTTGCTAGGTGAGTGTTGCTAGGGGAGGTTGATAGGTGAGTGTTGCTTTGGTTTTGGGGGTTTCTAGGTGAGTGTTTTCTAGGGGAGGGGTTGCTGGTGAGGTTGTAGGTGAGTGCTGCTGGTGAGTGTTCCTAGGTGAGTGTTGCGAGGTGAGTGTTGTAGGTGGTGTTGCTAGGTGAGTGTTGCTAGGTGGTGTTGTGGTGAGTTTTTGCTAGGTGAGTGCTGTTAGGTGGTGCGCTAGGTGAATGTTGTAGGTGAGCGTTCTGGTGAGTGTTGTAGGTGGTGTTGCTAGGTGGTGGGGTTTAGGTGAGTGTTTCTAGTTGGTGTTGTAGGGAGTGTTGTAGGTTGATGCTTCTAGGGGAGTGCTGCTAGGTGAGTGCTGCTGGTGAGTGTTTTAGGTGTTGTTGCGGAGAGTGTTTTCTAGGTGAGTTGTTTCTAGGGGGGTGTTTCTGGGGAGTGTTGTAGATGAGTGCTGCTAGGTGAGTGTTTTAGGGAGTGTTGCTAGGTGGTGTTGCTAGGTGAGTGTTGCTAGGGGGAGGTTGCTAGGTGAGTGTTGCTAGGTGAGTGTTGCTAGGTGAGTGTTGCTAGGTGAGTGTTGCTAGGTGAGTGTTGCTAGGTGAGTGTTGCTAGGTGAGTGTTGCTAGGTGAGTGTTGCTAGGTGAGTGTTGCTAGGTGGTGCTCCTAGGTGAGTGTTGTAGGGAGTGTTGATGGTGAGTGTTGGTAGGTGAGTGTTGGTAGGTGGTGTTGCTTTGGGGAGTGTTTTTTCTAGGTGAGTGCTGCTAGGGGGGTGCTGCTGGTGAGTGTTGCTAGGGAGTGTTGCTGGTGAGTGTTGCTAGGTGAGTGCTGCTAGGTGAGTGTTGCTAGGTGAGTGTTGCTAGGTGAGTGTTGCTAGGTGAGTGCTGCTAGGTGAGTGTTGCTAGGTGAGTGTTGCTAGGTGAGTGTTGCTAGGTGAGTGTTGCTAGGTGAGTGTTGCTAGGTGAGTGTTGCTAGGTGAGTGTTGCTAGGTGAGTGTTGCTAGGTTTTAGTGTTTGCTAGGTGGTGTTGCTAGGTGAGTGTTGCTAGGTGAGTGTTGTGGGGGGTGTTGCTAGGTGGTGCTGCTAGGTGAGTGTTGCTAGGTGAGTGTTCAGGTGAGTGTTGCTAGGGGTTGCGCAGGTGAGTGTTGCTAGGTGGTGTTGCTAGGTGAGTGCTGCTAGGTGAGTGTTGCTAGGGGGAGTGTTGTAGGTGAGTGTTGCTAGGTGGTGTTGCAGGGGAGTGTTGTAGGGGGGTGTTGTTTGGTGGTGCTGTAGGTGAGGGGGTTTAGGTAGTGTTGCTTTGGTGAGTGTTTCTAGGTGGTGTTGCTAGGTGAGTGTTGCTGGTGAATGTTGCTAGGGGTGTTTGTAGGGGGAGTGTTGCTAGGTGAGTGTTGCTTTGGGGATGTTGCTAGGTGGTGGGTTTCTAGGTGAGTGTTGCTAGGTGGTGCTGTAGGGGGTGTTGAGGTGAGTGCGCTGGTGAGTGTTTTTTAGGTGAGTGTTGTAGGTGAGTGTTGCTAGGAGAGTGTTGCTGGTGAGTGTTGCTAGGTGAGGTTGTTGGTGGTGCTGCTAGTGAGTGTTTCTAGGTGAGTGTTGCTAGGTGATGTTGTAGGTGAGTGTTGCTAGGTGGTGTTTTTCTAGGTATGCTGCTTGGTGGTGTTGAAAGGGGAGTGTTGCTTTGGGGAATGTTCTAGGTGAGTGTTGAGGTGAGTGTTTTTAGGTGGGTTGTAGGTGAGTGTTGCTAGGTGAGTGTTGCTAGGTGAGTGTTGTTAGGTGGTGCTGCTAGGTGAGTGTTGCTAGGGGGAGTGTTTAGGTGAGTTTGCTGGTGAGTGTTGTAGGGGGTGTTGCTAGGTAATGTTGTTTTGGTGGTGTTGCTAGGTGAGTGTTGCTGGTGAGTGTTGCTTTTGGGGAGTGTTGTAGGTGAGTGTTGCTAGGTGAGTGTTGCTAGGTGAGTGCTGCTAGGTGAGTGTTGCTAGGTGAGTGCTGCTAGGTGAGTGTTGCTAGGTGAGTGTTGCTAGGTGAGTGTTGCTAGGAGAGTGTTGCTAGGTGAGTGTTGCTAGGTGAGTGTTGTTGGGGGGTGCTGCTGTGGTGTTGCTAGGTGAGTGTTGCTAGGTTAGGTTGCTGGTGGGGTGTTTGCAGGTGAGTGTTGCTGGGGGAGTGTGCTAGGTGAGTGTTTCTGGTGAGTGTTGCTAGGGAAGTTGCTAGGTGAGTGTTGCTAGGTGAGTGTTGCTAGGTGAGTGTTGCTAGGTGAGTGCTGCTAGGTGAGTGTTGCTAGGTGAGTGTTGCTAGGTGAGTGTTGTAGGTGAGTGTTGCTTGGGGAGTGGGTTTTCTAGGGGAGTGCTGCTTGGGGGAGGTTGCAAGGGTGAGTGTTTTCTAGGGAAAATGTTGCTAGGTTTTAGTGTTGCTTGGTTTAGTGTTGCTGGTGAGTGTAGCTGGTGATGTGCTAGGTGAGTGTTGCTAGGTGAGTGTTGTAGTGAGTTTTTGCTAGGTGAGTGTTGCTAGGTGGTGTTTTCTAGGTGAGTGTTGATAAGGAGTGTTGCTAGGGAGTGTTTTCTAGGTGAGTGTTGAGGTGAGCGTTGCTAGGTGAGTGTTGCTAGGTGGTGTTGTTTTAAGTGGTGTTGCTAGGTGAGTGTTGTAGGTGAGTGTTTTTTAGGTGAGCGTTTCTTGGGGTGAGTGCTGCTAGGTGGTGTTGCTAGGTGAGTGTTTCTAGGTGGGTGTTGCTAGGTGAGTGTTGCTAGGTGAGTGTTTCTAGGTGAGTGCTGGTGGGGGAGCTGCTAGGTGAGTGTTGTAAGTGAGTGTTCTAGGTAATGTTTTAGGTGGTGTTGCTGGTGAGCGTTGCTAGATGGTGTTGTAGGTGAGGTTGCTAGGTGGTTTTTTCTGGTGAGTGTTGCTAGGTGATTGTTACTAGGGGGGGTGTGCTAGGTGATGCTGCTAGGTGAGTGTTGTAGGTGGTGTTGCTAGGTGGTGTTGCTAGGTGGTGTGCTAGGGAGTGCTGCAGGTGAGTGTTATAAGTGAGTGTTTTTAGATGAGGCTGTAGGTGAGTGTTGCTAGGTGAGGTTGCTAGGTGAGTGTTGTAGGTGAGTGTTTCTAGGTTTAGTGGCTAGGTGAGTGTTGCTAGGTGAGTGTTTTCTGGTGAGTGATGCAGGTGAGTGTTGCATAAGTAAGTGTTGCTAGGTGGTGTTTCTGGGGGTGTTGCTGGTGGTGTTGCTAGGTTTTAAATGTTTTAGGGAGTGCTGCTAGGTGAGTGCTGCTAGGTGAGTGTTGCTAGGTGAGTGTTGTGGTTTAGTATTGTTAGGTGAGTGTTGCAGGTGAGTGGGTTGCTAGGTGAGTGTTGCTAGGTGGTTTTTGCTGGGGGGAGTGTTGCTAGGTGAGTGTTGTAAGTGAGTGTTGCTAGGTGAGTGCTGCTAGGTGATGCTGCTAGGGTGTTGCTAGGTGAGTGTGCTAGGGGGGGTCTGCTAGGTGAGTGTGCTAGGTGAGTGTTGCTGGGACTGTTTCTAGGTGAGTGTTGCTGGTGGGGCGCTGTTTGGGAGAGTGCTTTTTAGGTGAGTGCGGCTAGGTGAGGTTTTGGTGGGGGAGTGTTGTAGGTGAGTGTTGTTTCGTGAAAAGCTGCTAAAGGGGAGTGCTGCTAGGTGAGTGTGCTAGGTGAGTGCTGCTAGGTGAGTGTTGGTAGGGGGGTGCTGCTAGGGGGAGTGCCAAACTAGGTGAGTATGCTAGGTGAATGTTGCTAGGTGGTGTTGCTAGGTGATGTTCTCTGTGGGTGCTGCTAGGTGAGGCTTCTAGGGGGGGAGTATTGCTAGGTGAATGTTGCTAGGTGAGCGCTGTTTTGGTGAAAGGTGTAGGTGAGTGTTTTTTCTAGGTGAGTGTTGCTAGGGGGAGTGTTGTAGGTGAGTGTGTGGTGATGTTGGCTGGTGGGTTTTAGGTGAGTGTTGCAGGTGGTGTTGTAGGTGAGTGCTGCTTGGTGAGTGCTGCTAGGGGGAGTTTGCTGGTGAGTGTTGCTAGGTGAGGGGTTGCTAGGGGTGGCTAGGTGAGTGTTGCTAGGGGAGTGTTGCTAGGGAGTGTTGTAGGTGGTGTGCTAGGTGAGTGTTGCTAGGTGGTGTTTCTAGGTGGTGTTGTAGGTGAGTGTTGTGGGTGAGTGTTGCTAGGTGGGTGTTGTAGGTGAGTGCTGCTAGGTGAGTGTTTGCTAGGGAGTGTTGGGTGGTGAGTGGTGTGGTGAGGTTCCGGTGAGTGTTTTCTAGGTGAGTGCTGCTAGATGAGTGTTGTAGGTGAGTGTTGCAGGTGAGTTGCAGGTGGGGTTGCTAGGTGAGTGTTGCTAGGGAGGTTGCTAGGTGAGGTTGCTAGGTGAGTGTGCTAGGTGAGTGCTGCTAGGTGAGTGCTGCTGGTGATTTCTGATGGTGAGTGTTTCAGGTATGTTTTTAGGTGAGTGTTGCTAGGTGAGTGTTGCTTGGTGGGGTGTTTCTAGGTGGTGTTGCTAGGGAATTTGCTAGGTGATTTGCTAGGGGTGGTGTTGCTAGGTGAGTGTTGCTAGGGGGGTGTTTTCTAGGTGAGTGTTGTGGTGGATGTTGCTAGGTGGGGGTTGCTGGTGGTGTTGTAGGTGGGTGTGCTAGGTGAGGTTGCTAGGTGAGTATTGCTAGGTGAGTGTTGCTAGGGATGTTGCTAGGTGGTGTTGCTGGGGGTGTTGCTAGGGATGCTCTAGTGGTGTTGCTAGGTGAGTGTTTTTCTAGGGGGGGAGTGTTTTTCTAGGGTGAGTGTTGCTAGGTGAGTGTTGCTAGGTGAGTGTTGCTAGGTGAGTGTTGCTAGGTGAGTGTTGCTAGGTGAGTGCTGCTAGGTGAGTGTTGCTAGGTGGTGTTGCTAGGTGGGGTTTTTGCTAGGTCAGTGTTGGTAGGTGAGTGTTTTTTCTAGGTAAGTGTTGTAGGTGAGTGCTGCTAGGTGAGTGTTTGCTGGTGAGTGTTGTAGGTGATTGTTGTAGGTGAGTGTTTTGGAGGTGGGGTGTTTTCAGGTAAAATGTTGCTAGGTGAGTGCTGTTAGGGAGTGTTGCTAGGGAGTGTTTCTAGGTGGTGCTGCTAGGTGAGGCGCTGGGAGTGTTGCTAGGTGAGTGTTGTGGTGAGTGTTGCTAGGGAGTGTTGCTAGGTGAGTGTTTTTTAGGTGATGTGCTAGGGAGGCTGTAGGTGAGTGCTGCTAGGTGAGTGTGCTAGGTAGTGTTGCTAGGGGGTGTTGAGGTGAGTGTTGCTAGGTGGTGTTGTAGGTGAATGTTGCTAGGTGAGTGTTGCTAGGTGGTGTTTCTAGGTGGTGTTGCTAGGTGGTGTTGCTAGGTGGTGTTGCTGGTGGTGTTGCTAGGTGAGTGCTGCTAGGTGGTGTTGTAGGTGAGTGCTGTAGGTGAGTGTTGCTAGGTGAGTATTGCTAGGTGAGTTCCTAGATGAGTGCTGCAGGTGGGGTGTTGCTAGGTGAGGTTGTAGGTGAGTTTGCTAGGTGGGGGGTTTTCAGGGGTGGTGTTGCTAGGTGAGTGCTGTAGGTGAGTGCTGCTAGGTGAGTGTTGCTAGGTGAGTGTTGCTAGGTGAGTGTTGCTAGGTGAGTGCTGCTAGGTGAGTTCTGCTAGGTGAGTGCTGCTAGGGGATGTTTCGGTGAGGGGGTTTTAGGTGAGTGACGCTAGGGAGTGTTTCTAGGTGAGTGTTCTAGGTGAGTGCTTATAGGTGAGTGTTGCTAGGTGAGTGTTGCTAGGTGAGTGCTGCTAGGTGAGTGTTGCTAAGTGAGTGTTGCTAGGTGAGTGTTGCTGGGTGAGTGTTGCTAGGTGAGTGTTGCTAGGTAAGTGTTGCTAGGTGAGTGCTGCTAGGTGAGTGTTGCTAGGTGGTGTTGTAGGTGGTGCTGTAGGGAGTGCTGCTAGGTGAATGCTGCTAGGTGAGTGTTGCTAGGGGAGTGTTGTAGGTGAGTGTTGTAGGTGAGCGTGCTGGAGGTGTGCTAGGTGAGTGCGGCTAGGGGGGTTGCTTGGTGAGTGTTGCTGGTGGTGTTGCTACGTGAATGCTGCTAGGAGAGTGCTGCTAGGGAGTGTTTTCTAGGGGTGAGTGTTGCAGGGGAGTGACGCTAGGTGTGGGTTTCTAGGTGAGTGCTTTGGTTTAGTGCTTATAGGTGAGTTTTGCTAGGTGAGTGTTGCTAGGGTGAGTGCTGCTAGGTGAGTGTTGCTAAGTAAGTGTTGCTGGTAGTGTTGTGGGTGAGTGTTGTAGGTGAGTGTTGTAGGTAAGTGTTGCTAGGGAGTGCTGCTGGTGAGGTTGCTAGGTGAGTGTTTTAGGTGAGTGTTGTAGGTGGTGTTGCTAGGTGGGTTGGTGGGGAGTGTTGTAGGTAAGTGTTGCTAGGTGGTGTTGTAGGTGAGTGTTTTAGGTAGTGTTGCTGGTGAGTGTTGCTAGTTGAGTGTTTGCTGGTGGTGTTGTAGGGGAGTGCTGCTAGGGGAGTTTTTGCTGGGGAGTGTTGTAGGGGAGTGTGCTGGTGGTGTGTAGGTGAATGCTGCTAGGTGGTGTTGCTAGGTGGTTTTTGTAGGGAGTGGGTTGCTAGGTGAGCGCGCTAGGAGGTGCTGCTAGGTGAGTGCGGTAGGTGAGTGTTGCTTGGTGGTGTTGCTAGGTGGGTGTTGTACGTGAAAAGTGTAGGAGAGTGCTGCTAGGTGAGTCTGCTAGGTGAGTGGCTTGGGAGTGTTGCTAGGTGAGTGTGCTAGGGGAAAAAGCAGTGGGAGTACTGTAGGTGAATGTTGCTAGGGGAGGTTGCTAGGTGAGTGTTGCTCTGTGGGGTGCTGCTAGGTGAAAGCTTCTAGGTGAGTATTGTTTTGGTGAATGTTGTAGGTGGCGCTGCTAGGTGAATGGTGCTGGGAATGCTGCTAGGTGAGTTTGTTAGGTGAGTGGTGCTAGGTGGAAAGTTGCTGGTGAGCGCTGTAGGTGAATGTTGCTGGTGGGCGCTGCTAGGTGAGTGCTTTCTAGGTGAGTGCTGTAGGGGAGTGCTGCTAGTTGAGTGCTGCTAGGTGTTGTTCCCGTGCATGTTGCTAGGTGAGTGCTGCTAGGTGATGTTGCTAGGGAGTATTGTAGGGGAGTGTTGCTAGGAGAGTGTTGCTAGGGAGTGTTGCTAGGGGGGTTTTCTAGGTGAGTGTTGCAGGGGAGTGTTGCTAGGTGGTGTTTTGGGAGTGCGCTAGGTGAGTGTTGCTAGGTGAGTGCTGCTAGGTGAGTGTTGCTGGTGAGTTTGCTAGGGGGAGTGTTGCTAGGTGAGTGTTGCAGGTGGTGCTGCTAGGTGAGTGTTGTAGTTTAGTGCTGCTAGGGAGTTTTGCTGGTGGTATTGCTAGGTGAGTGTTTTCTAGGAGGTGTTGCTAGGTGAGTGTTGCTAGGTGAGTGTTGCTGGTGAGTGCTGTAGTGAGTGTTGCTAGGGGAGTGTTGCTAGGTAGTGTTGCAGGTGAGTGTTGCTAGGTGAGTGTTGTAGGTGGTGTTGTAGGGGTGCTGTAGGTGAGTGTTGCTAGGTGAGTGTTGCTAGGTGAGTGTTGCTAGGTGAGTGTTGCTAGGTGAGTGTTGCTAGGTGAGTGTTGCTAGGTGAGTGTTGCTAGGTGAGTGTTGTAGGTGGTGTTGCTAGGTGAGTGTTGGTGGTGAGTGTTGCTAGGTAAGTGTTGCTAGGTGGTGCTGTTGGGAGTGTTGCAGGTGAGTGTGCTAGGTGAGTGCGCTAGGTGGTGTGCTAGGTGAGTGTTGCTGGTGAGTGTTGTAGGTGAGTGTTGCTAGGTGGTGTTTTAGGTGAGTGTTCTGGTGAGTGCTGCTAGGTGAGTGTTGTAGGTGAAATGTTGCTAGGTAAGTGTTGATAATGAGGGGTTGCTAGGTGGTGTTGCTAGGTGAGTGTTGCTAGGTGAGTGCTGCTAGGTGAGTGTGCAGGTGAGTGTTTTCTAGGTGGTGTTGTAGGTGAGTGTTTAGGTGAGTTTGCTAGGTGAGTGCTGCTAGGTGAGGTTGCAGGGAGTGTTTCTAGGTGAGTGCTGCTGGTGAGTGTTGCTAGGTGAGTGTTGCTAGGTGAGTGCTGCTGGTGAGTGTTGCTGGTGAGTGTTGTAGGTGAGTGTTGCTAGGTAGGTTGGTAGGTGAGTGTTGTAGGGGAAGTGTTGCTAGGGGAGTGCTGTTGGTGAGTGTTTTTCTAGGTGAGTGTTGCTGGTGAGTGCGTAGGTGGAGTGCTGCTAGGTGAGTGTTTTCTAGGTGGTGTTTTAGGTGGTGTGTGCTGGGAGTGTTGTGGTGGGGTGTTGCTAGGTGAGGGGTTGCTAGGGAGTGCTGCTAGGTGAGTGTTGCTAGGTGAGTGTTGTAGGTTTGTTTTTGATAAGTGGTGTTTAGGTAGTTTTTGTAGGTGAGTGTTGCTAGGTGAGTGGCTAGGTGAGTGCTGCTAGGTGAGTGTTTTCTAGGGGAGTGTTGCTAGGTGAGGTTGCTAGGGAGTGTTTCTGGTGGGGCTGGTGGGTGAGAGTGCTGGTGAGTGTTGCTAAAATGAGTGTTCCCGGTAAATGTTGCTAGTGAGTGTTGCTAGGTGAGCGTTTTCTAGATGAGTTTGCTGGTGGTGTTGCTGGTGGAGTGTTTCTAGGTGATGTTGTAGGTGGTGTTACTAGGTGGGTGCTGCTAGGTGGTGTGCTGGGGAGTGTTGCTAGGTGAGTGTTGTAGGTGAGGTTTTCTAGGTGAGTGGCTAGGTGAGTCTGCTAGGTGAGTGTTTTTAAAATGAGTGTTCCTAGATGAGTGGCTGGGAGTGTTTTCTAGGTGGTTTTGTAGGTGAGTGTTGCTAGGTGAGTGTTTTTAGGGAGTGTTGCTGGTGAGTGCTGCTAGGTGAGTGGTTTTTAGGTGAGTGTTTCTAGGGGAGTGTTTTCTGGGATTGTTTCTAGGTGAGTGCTGCTAGGTGAGTTTGCTAGGTGGTGCTGTAGGGAGTGTTGCTGGGGGTGTTGCTGGTGAGTGCGCTAGGGGGGTGTTGCTAGGTGAGTGTTCTGGTGAGTGTTATAGGTGATGTTGCTAGGTGAGTGTTGCTAGGTGGTGCTGCTAGTGAGTGTTGCTAAAAATAAGGTTGAGGGGGTTTGTGGGGGGGATGTTGCTAGGTGGTGTTTTTCTAGGTAAAATGGCTAGGGATGCGTAGGTGGTGCTGTAGGTGGGGGGGTTGCTAGGGGAGTGTTGCTAGGTGGATTGTTAGGTGAGTGTTCTAGGTGAGTGTTGCTAGGTGAGGTTGTAGGTGAGTGTTGCTAGGTGAGGGTTGCTAGGTGAGTGTTTTCTTTGAGTGTTGCAGGGTGAGTGTTGTTAGGTGGTGCTGCAGGTGAGGTTTCTAGGGAGTGTTGTGGTGAGTGCTGCTAGGTGAGTGTGCTAGGTGAAGCTGTAGGTAGTGTTGTAGGTGAGTGTTGTAGGGAAATGTTGTAGGGGAGCGCTGCTAGGAGAGTGCTGTAGGTGAGTGCGGGTAGGTGGTGTTGCTTGGGAGTGTTTCTAGGTGAGTGTTGCTACGGAATGCTGCAGGGGTGCTGCTAGGTGAGTGCTGCTAGGTGAGTGCGCTGGGAGTGTTGCTAGGGGTGCTGCTAGGAAAATGAGTGGGGAGTACTGCTAGGTGAATGTTGCTAGGGGGTGTTGCTAGGTGAGTGTTCTTGGGGTGTGCTAGGGGGAATGCTTCTAGGTGAGTTTTTGCTAGGGAATGTTGTAGGTGAGCGCTGCTAGGTGAAAGGTGTGGTGAATGCTGAGGTGAGTGCTGTTAGGTGGGGTGTGGTGAAGTTGTGGTGAGCGCTGCTAGGTGAAAGTTTCTAGGTGAGCGCTCTTGGTGAGTGCTGCTGGTGAGTGCTGTAGGTGAGTGCTCTGTTGGTGCTGCTAGGTGTATGTTCCCATGATGTTGCTAGGTGGGGTGCTGCTAGGTGGTGCTGCTAGGGGGAAAGTTGCTAGGGGGTGCTGCTAGGGAAAAAATTTGTAGGAAAATTTTTGGAATTTCTAGGTAATGTGTAAGTATGTGTAGGTAAGTTCAGGGAAGTTCAGGGAAAAAATGGTTAATTTCCGGTTGTTTTAAATTTTTGGGGTATTTCCCGGGAATGTTTATTGGGGGGTAATTTTATAATTTGGGGGGGGTTTGGTATTTCTGGGGGGTTCTTGGTAATTTGGGGTTCCAGAATTTTTATGGGGCTGGGATAATTTGGGTGTTTTTTTGGTGGTTTTGCTATAATGTTCTGGTTTAAACTGGGGGTAAATTTCGGGGTTTTTTTTCTTGGGGCCATAATTTTGGGGTTTTTTTTTAAAACGGGGGGTTTTTATTTAAAGTTCTTGGGGGTTTTTAGGGTTTTCCTTTTAAATTTCTGGTAACTGGGGTTGTTTTTTGGGTTTTGTTTTGGGGGGGGTTCTTAATTTTTGGTGAAATTTTTAGCTTTTATTTTTGCGGTTTTGGTTTTTTTAATGTTCTTTTAATTTTTAGGGTTTCATAAATTCATGGCCGAGTTCTTATAATTTGCTGGGTTTTTATTCCTGGGTGGGAATAAAAATTCTGGTTCTCTATAATCCATTAGCCCAAAGGGGGTTTACATCCCAAACGTTTTTGGGGTTTTTTCAACATTCAAAAAAAAGGTTTAAAAAGGGGGGGGGGGGGTTTTTTTTTTTTTTTTTTTTTTTTGGGGTGGGGGGTTTTTTGGTGTGTTTTGCTGTAGTCTGGTGGTTTTGTTGTTTTGGGGTTTGTTTGGTGGTGTTGGTGTTGGGTTCTATAGTTTTGAGTTTAGGTTTTCGGGGGGGGGTAAATTTTGCCAGGTGAATGTTACTAGGTGAAAGCTGGTAGGTGAATGTTGCCAGGTGAATGTTACTAGGTGAATGCTGGTAGGTGAATGTTGCTAGGTGAATGTTGCTTGGTGAATGCTGGTAGGTGAATGTTGCCAGGTGAATGTTACTAGGTGAAAGCTGGTAGGTGAATGTTGCTAGGTGAATGTTGCTTGGTGAATGCTGGTAGGTGAATGTTGCTAGGTGAATGTTACTAGGTGAAAGCTGGTAGGTGAATGTTGCCAGGTGAATGTTACTAGGTGAATGCTGGTAGGTGAATGTTGCCAGGTGAATGTTGCTTGGTGAATGCTGGTAGGTGAATGTTGCTAGGTGAATGTTGCTTGGTGAATGCTGGTAGGAGAATGTTGCCAGGTGAATGTTACTAGGTGAAAGCTGGTAGGTGAATGTTGCCAGGTGAATGTTACTAGGTGAATGCTGGTAGGTGAATGTTGCTAGGTGAATGTTGCTTGGTGAATGCTGGTAGGAGAACGTTGTTAGGTGACTTGCTAGGTGAGTGCTGCTAGGTGAATGTTGCTAGGTGAATGCTGGTAGGTGAATGTTGCTAGGTGAATGCTGCTAGGTGAATGCTGCTGAGTGAATGCTGGTAGGTGAATGTTGCTAGGTGAATATTCCTAGGTGAATGAGGGTAGATGAATGCTGCTAGGTGAATGCTGCTAGGTGAATGCTGCTAGGTGAGCTCACAAAGGCTGGGACTTGAACATCCTCAAAAGCGTTATTGGGTACCTCAGCAGTTGCCATGGCAACATCTCAAAACACCGCCCAGTGCTAGATGTGTGTGTGTGTGTGTGTGTGTGTGTGTGTGTGTGTGTGTGTGTGTGTGTGTGTGTGTGTGTGTGTGTGTGTGTGTGCGTGTTGTGTGTGTGTGTGTGTGTCTGTATGTCTGTGTGTGTGTGTGTCTGTGTGTGTCTGTGTGTGTGTGTGTGTGTGTCTGTGTGTACTCACCTAGTTGTACTCACCGAGTTGAGGTTGCGGGGGTCGAGTCCGAGCTCCTGGCCCCGCCTCTTCACTGATCGCTACTGGGTCACTCTCCCTGAGCCGTGAGCTTTATCATACCTCTGCTTAAAGCTATGTATGGATCCTGCCTCCACTACATCGCTTCCCAAACTATTCCACTTACTGACTACTCTGTGGCTGAAGAAATACTTCCTAAACAACCCTGTGATTCATCTGTGTCTTCAGCTTCCAACTGTGTCCCCTTGTTACTATGTCCAATCTCTGGAACATCCTGTCTTTGTCCACCTTGTCAATTCCTCTCAGTATTTTGTATGTCGTTATCATGTCCCCCCTATCTCTCCTGTCCTCCAGTGTCGTCAGGTTGATTTCCCTTAACCTCTCCTCGTAGGACATACCTCTTAGCTCTGGGACTAGTCTTGTTGCAAACCTTTGCACTTTCTCTAGTTTCTTTACGTGCTTGGCTAGGTGTGGGTTCCAAACTAGTGCCGCATACTCCAATATGGGCCTAACGTACACGGTGTACAGGGTCCTGAATGATTCCTTATTAAGATGTCGGAATGCTGTTCTGAGGTTTGCTAGGCGCCCATATGCTGCAGCAGTTTATTTGGTTGATGTGCGCTTCAGGAGATGTGCCTGGTGTTATACTCACCCCAAGATCTTTTTCCTTGAGTGAGGTTTGTAGTCTCTGGCCCCCTAGACTGTACTCCGTCTGCGGTCTTCTTTGCCCTTCCCCAATCTTCATGACTTTGCCCCTTGGTGGGATTGAACTTCAGGAGCCAATTGCTGGACCAGGTCTGCAGCCTGTCCAGATCCCTTTGTAGTTCTGCCTGGTCTTCGATCGAGTGAATTCTTCTCATCAACTTCACGTCATCTGCAAACAGGGACACCTCAGAGTCTATTCCTTCCGTCATGTCGTGTGTGTGTGTGTGTGTGTGTGTGTGTGTGTGTGTGTGTGTGGTGTGTGTGTGTGTGTTGTGTGTGTGTGTGTGTGTGGTGTCTTGTGTGTGTGTGTATATGTGTGTGGTGTGTGTGTGTGTGTGTATGTATGTATGTGTGTGTGTGTGGGTG
>NW_026506019.1:0-16236 GCF_026875155.1 Cherax quadricarinatus
AGATGGAAGGGAAGGAGAATTCCAGTTTTTTGGTCAAGGCCATCCGCACAAGCATCAAATACACCCTCGAGGAAAGTACACTTATTGAAATCGTTTCCATAGGTTGATGTGCTGGAGTCAATCGAAGTGCGTGAAGAGTCAAATGTTGATGCAGTTATTGTACGAGGAAATCACTTCTTACAGGTTTAACCAAGAGAAACCCTTCCGTATTCACGCCAATGTCCGTTCTGTCATTACAGTGAGATTTTCCATACATTCACATATCTCCCTTTTTTTCTCCCATTTTTTTTATTCTTTACCTTTTTCTCCATCTCTCTGTTTAAACATAAATGTCCTTTGTCTTTGAACCAGACTGCATATAATGCTACAAAGCAACTGTTAATTCATAAGACATTGTCTTGCCTGCTTCCATAGAGAACTACGTGCCATGCTCATGCCCAACTATGGTGGTCCTTGGACCTCCGCTGGCACAGCAGATGCCCATGTTTTCCCGTCATAACTTCTGTGTTTCGCCCTATGCCCTTCAGGGCAAGACCACACTTCAGTGGACATGGAAAAAAAACTGGAACGTGCCCTGCGCCGCAAGAACTTCAGCTACCCAGCGGCCAGGAGACATCCCAAGGAACTTCTACACTGCCCCTCCCAGAATTCCTCTCTGCTCTGTGTATATCCTTATTACTATTTCATCATCCTGATTGGTGACATGACTCCTGAGATGATGGCATGTCACAGATTATATCTTTTAATTATGGAGTGTACAGAATTAGTTTTATTGTAATGATCTGTGGAATCTTTGTCTACAATAGCCTTATCCCTGATTTGTAAAATATGCCATTATTATCACCAAGATGGGGACAATAATTAATTAAAAACTCAGAAGGCCCATGTTAGTTCTTTCTTTGATATAATTATGCCTTAACATACTATCATGGTTATTTAAAAAAACATTACATATCATTGCACAGAAATGCTAGGCTAATAAGTTTTCATTTGGAAACATTTTTTACAAAGCGATACTGTATAAAAAAAATTGTTTATCCTTTTAAGCAGCATACTCGGATGCTTACAATAGATGTTGAACAAAACATCTGATACTAATCTTTCTTCACCATAGTCACTTAGTAAACATATTAATGTGTGCGATTGGGAATTTATATTACAAGATTATTATATTTTACTGTTGAGTGACTTGCTTGACACTATCAATTTATATTTTTAGTCTTAGTACTGTACTGTACTGGAAATTTGTTACCAGGGAATTTAATAATACTTAAACTTAAATTAAGCATTGGGACATACCTACCTTCCCCATATCCCTACTCACAGCGCTCTATGGACCATACAGATTTAACACTAACTGATTAAAGATAAGCTTCAATTGTTTATTAACATTTTCGGTTATGGATGTCCTGGGAGAAAATAGAACAACTTACTTGTCATGTATTTGGAAAGAAATACGATAATTGTTCTGTGCCACTAGTGTCAAGAGAGAAGCGTAGATTGGGTGGAAAATAGGAACAGGCAGCGGTTTTAAACACTAGGCTTAATGGTTAAGGACTAGAAATTAGAATTAAGTAACATCTACAAAAAATATATACTACAGTGGTACCTGGGTTTATACGTCTGCTTTGGAAATAGTACAACTTGGTATACATCCTGTTCGGACGTGAAAATTTTTTTGTTTGGTACACGACCTTTGTTTAGAATATGACTCGGGTGCTAGAAAATTGTATGGGTCAAAAATGAGTCATGACACCACGCGGAAACCCCTTGTCTACCTCTCTCCCCGAGAAAAACGCCACGACTGCCCACTAGCGTCAGTACACCCTTTGCTACCATTCGGGGGAACAACCGCACTGTTACTCTGTGAGTTTACTTTTTTTTATATAAAATTTTAGTAAATTCTTTAACCATGAGTTCTATGAAAGTTAATGAGAAGAGCAAGCAATGAAGAAAATGGTTAGGATCACCATGGAGGTGAAAAAAGAGAGGTGCTTTGAAGTGCCCTCTGACATAGAGTTCACCCTGAAAGAGTTTTGGAAAGATCACTTTAACTATTGCCCATTGCATAACTCTCTTTGACAAAGCTAAGCAGGAAGTTTCATAAAGAACAATGAACTCTGTTTGGAGGAATCTGTGGCCAGAAGCAGGGGCCCTGAAAGGGACTCTGAGGGCTCTGAGGCTATGTCTATAGTGGAGGATACTGTCTCTCTGGGCAGGTCCATGGGTCTGAATGTGAGGGGATGGTGATGTGAAGGAGTTAGTTGAGGGGCACAGGAAGAGCTGACCACTAAAGGAGCTGCAGGAAACTTGAGAAGGAGGAGCACAAGACTAAGATGGATGCACTCTCTTCAGGCTCAGAAGAAGAGGTAGAGGAAGCTCCTACTTCATTAATCAAGGAAATCTTTGCCAAATGGATGGACGTCAAAAACTTTTCAGAGAAAATACCACCCCAAAAAAGCTCAAACAGGCCGTAATAGCATTGTCTGGAATGACCAGACAATGTCACATTGCCGAAACATCCTGAGGAGAAGGCAGGGAAACAAAGTTCTTTGGACACATTAAAATTTTAGTAAAAGTCAAATCTGGTGAGCTTCAACCAAGTCCAAAATTTGGTAAAAGAGACAGAAAGAGAAGGGGACTTTTTTCCCTTTCCAAACAATAACAATTTTCTCCTCCTCCCCTTCTCAGCACTATCCTAGTAGGCACTCAACTCTTTTCAGAATGTAGAGTGAGGTCAAATTTTGCATTTATTTTAACTAATTCTTTTGTATTTATGTATGTATTTTGGTATTAGCAGTGTTAAATTACATATTTTAATATTAAGCAGTGTTTAAATTATTTTATACAACCCTCAAATGCATAATATGCCCAAAAAACAATAGGATTTTTTTTCATGGGAGCAAATTAATCGTTTTCCCTATATTTCTTAAGGGAAAATTTGTTTTGGTATACGTCTGTTTGGTATAAAATTCAAGGTCCTGGAATGGATTAAGCACGTATACTGAGGTGCCACTGTAATTTTACTTAATTAAATATTTTGAAATATGAAACAGTGCAGCTTTATATGCATCAAACATCAAGATGATGGCCAACATTTCATTCTAGGGGATGGAGGCATGGGGAAGAGCATAAATATAATAATTCCATCAGAAGCATTGCACCAAGATCTACACTGGTCCACATTGATATCCCCCCTCTTTGAAACACACACAATATCCTTAGGGGATGATGCAAATGCTTTAGGGTAAATTTATGCAAAACAGCTGATGTGATGTTATTCTAACCACTATCAAAGGCATAAAGGGAAAGGGGAAAAGTGTACAAAAGTATAAAAAACAAATTAAATAAAAGGGTATTCTTGCCCCCATGATACTGTGTATATGGACTTCAGTAAGACCTTTGATAAAGCTCCACACAATAGCCTGATTAAGAAAGTAGCAGCACATGGAATAAAAGAAATTATTTCCTTGGTTGAGGAATAACTGACCAATAGGCAACAAAGGGTCTGCATTAATGGAGAGAAATTGGAATGGGGGACCTGTTACAAGGGGTGTGCCAAAGGGATCAGTGTAGTTCACAACCTACATTAACAACATTAATGGGGGAATAAATTTGCTGATAACACTAAAATAAACCCTCAAAGAATTTCTGATGTGGATACTGGAAGGCCTGGATAGGTTGATGCTGCTGTTAGAGAAGTGGCAGATGCAATTCAATGCAGACAATTATTATTATTATAATCAAAAAGAAGCGCTAAGCCACAAGGGCTATACAGCGCTGCAGGGTAGGGAAGGAAGCAAGGGAATTGGATGGCAGGAGGGAGGGGGGATGATCAGCAGGTTACAGAAAACAGCGGGGCAGGGGATAGTACGGGGGTAGAGGGTAGCAAGAGATACAAGTAGAAAGGGCTGAAAGTATCAGAATTTGTGAAGTAAGTCAGTCGTTGTCAAAAAGTCAATAAGAGAGTCCGGATGAAAGGTGGGTCCATCAGCGAGAAGGAAGGTAAAGAGAGAGCAGCGGGGCGAAGACGACGACAGAGGTAAATTCTGCGTGCTCGTTGATAAAGTGGGCAGTCCAACAGAATGTGCTGACTGATAAATGGAGCTTGGCAATTCTCACAGAGAGGAGCAAGACGCCTCTCCATGAGATATCCATGAGTAAGACGAGTATGGCCAATGCGAAAACGGGAGAGAGTAGTCTCCCAACCTCGACACTGGTGATAAGAAGACCGGCCAGTAACCTATACTCGGTTTAATAGACTGAAGTTTGTTTGCCGAAACATAGTAGACCAACGGTTTTTGCCAACGGTTTTGAAGGTGGGAAGATATTACAGCAAATAGTCGTACATGGGAAAACCTCTGTAAGAAACTGGTAGGTCCCTGTTTCTGCTGACCCCGGGAGCAGTGTCTGCCTGTTCATTGCACTGTACGTCAACATGACCAGGGACCCAACAAAAAACAATATCTTTATGCTTAGTAAAGATGCGGCGTAGCCAAAGTTGGATGGCAGGACAAAGGGGTGAGGTGTATCAAATTTTTGTATAGCCTTTTAAAGCACTAAGGGGGGTCTGAGACAACCAAAATTTAAAGGGACACAGGCATAGATGCAATAGGATAAGTGCTTTTAAGGAGGGCATTTTAATTCAGCAGAAAAAATTTACTAGCTGAAAAATAGTAAATCCCCTTGAAACGCGCTGCCCCGGAAAACACTGCCTCCCGAATCCTACGCCCGTCAGAAAAACTTGAGCCATCTGTGTACAAAAGCAAGGGCATGAGAATGAGAGTAAAAGTGGTCAAAAAAAGAGAGGGGGGAAAGGGGACCGTAGACATTTGGGGGCTTTCGAGAAAAGGGAGGGGGGAAAGAAGACTCAAAACAGCTGGGACCCCCCAGGGGGTGGGGAAAAGTGAGATGCTACATGTACAAAGAAAGGGGGGAATTTTGGAAGAGAAAAAAGAGCGAATGAAGGCAAAAGAGAAAAGGGGACGGGGGTAACCCCAGGGGCGGCGAAAAATTTAAAGAAGTCTACTAATATCGGAACCATTCTATAAATGGAAGGTTTTGGGGAAAGATCATGAGGGGCGTACTTGTAGGGGCAGGCAATGGGCACAGGGCGATCGGGAAAAGGGAAAAGGGAACGTTTTCCCCTTCTGATAGGGTTTTTCCGACAGGGGAAGAGCGAAAAGCCCCAAAGGGCTAAACGTAATCCTTGGTGATGAAGGGGGTTAAAGGCTAGAGAGGGGGCCCAGGAGATCCGTAAATAGATCTGGTCACCATAATCAAGTTTCGATAAAAAATAAGGGGGGAATGTAGGTGAAGGAGGGTTCGACGATCATTTTCCCCCACAAAAGATGGAAAAGGTTTTAAAAAGGGTTCAGCGGGCTGTGACAAGTTGCCTTTCAGAGGGGTAATGTGGGGTTTTCCCCAGGATAACCTACGATCAAAGGGGGAGGCCCAAAAATTTGGGGACTTTTAATACGTTCAGGGATACGTGAGCCAAAAGGGTAAAAAGGATGATCAGAGATGACAGAGCTCTAGTAAAAGGTAAATTTGGGGGGTTTTTTATTTGTGGAAAAATTTAAACCCAAATGTGTGGGGGCCCCAAATTTTGGAAAACACTTTCGCTGCAGCTGGAGAAAAAACTGTAAGGAGGTGACGGGTCAGCCCTGCAAGGCAATAGCGAAGTCATCAACAAAGAGTAAATTCCCAAAATATTTGAGGGAAAAAAGACAAAGGGGCCAAAAATCTTTAATAGCAAGGAAAAAAAGTGTTGTCCCTCAGACACATCCCGGGGGGACCCCTTTCCCAGCTTGGACAAAGCCCCGGGGAAGAGCACATTATTAACCCAACCCGGGAAATGCCTGCATTTAAAAAAAAGTTCTTAAGGAAGGTTGGTAGATTCCCTCAAAGGCCTAAGGAGTGGGCTTGGGCAAAAATATTATACCTCCAAGTTTTTGTCATATGCCCTTCTCAAGGTAAAAAAAATTATGGCAATAACTGAGTGGTTTATTCGCAAAGGCATTACGAACATACGTATCCAAGCGCAGAATGGGGCCCATGGTAGAAGTCCCTTACGAAAGCCATATTGACGAGGGGGAGGGGGACTGTTGTGTGTCTCAAATTTACCACACAAAAAAGTCAAATTTACTAGACTTTCCCATTACTTTGCAAACGAAATGGTAAGGAAAGGGGACATAGTGGGGGGTTTTTCATGTCCCGTAGTGCCTGGTTTGGGGGGAAAGGGAAAACCAAGGGGCGGTTTTCCACAGCTGTGGAAGAACCCCTTTTGTAAAAAAAGATTGAAAAGGGTGTAATAGGACGGGCAAGGGCTGACTAAATGTAAATGTTTTAGCATACGAATATGAATTCGTGGGCCCAGCTGCCGATGATCGACAAGCGGGAGATTTTTTTGCCTCCAGTTCTTGAAGTGAAAAAGGCACATTATAGTTTTTTCCTCTGAGAAAAAAAGCCCCCAAAGGGTGCTAACCCCTTGCAGACTTTGAGGAAAGAAAGGGAGGGGCATAGATGGAGTCCCTTTTGAGAAAAAACGGACCAGATGATTGCCAATTTCTTTGGCAACATTAGTGGGTTTGCATATCAACACCGGCAACCCGCAGAACGGGACCCGGGTCGGGAGAAAAATTTACCACTCATTTTCGTATTTTTTTTCCGGGACTGCACTCATAGAGGAAGCAGAGGTGAGGGTTGGAGACATAATCCCCGCCAGCAAGTGCGTTTAAAGCGTCCCGGTTTGACACGGCGAGCGATCGAAACGCTTTTTTTTTAAAAAACAAGGAGTCGCTCTGGGGGTTCTTTTGTACCGGTACCTCCCCCCATGCACCCGGGGTTTAAAAACTATTTGCCAGCACAAGCGGGAGACCCCCAAAGGGGAAAGCATTTCTGGGGAATTTGCCTCCCCCGAAGTTTGGGGTAAGAATGAAAAGCTGCGGGGGGAAAACGGAGGACGAGAAGAGGTTTTAAAAGCTCACGTGGAGGACAAAAGAAGGAACCTTTTTAAAAAACAGGCAGGTGGGGAATTTAAAGGGTTCAATTTCCCCGGTTTAAAATTTTGCCAGCGGGGGGTGCAAAAGAGGGGGCCCGAATATGAAGGGAAGAAGAATGATTGGGAAATGATCATTTTCATGTAACCCCCGGGGGAAAACCCGACCAAGTAAAGTCTAATGCGGCGGAGAAGAGCAAACTGAGAGATCGTTGCAAGAGAGAGTATGAGCCCGAGGTTCAAAATGGGTTGAGTACCTGAAATTTAAAACATGGAGGGGGGGGTTTGGAAAAGAAAACCCTCTAACTGAATTCCAGGGGAATCACAGGAGACCCCCCCCCAGGGGAAAAATGGTGGGCATTAAAATCCCCAAAAGTAACAGAATCGGTGGGGGTAATGACGAAAAAAGGGGAAGGCAAAACCCGGGAATAGAAAATGCCCGAGAAGAGAGAGAAAAAAAGAACAGAGCGTATACCACCTATGTAAAGGGGGATAGGGGGCTGTTTTTAAGGGCAGGAAGTATTTAAAAAAAAGTTATGGACGGAATATCATGCGGAAAAAGAAGGGGGACTTTCATTAAAGGTCCCCTAGGAAAAGGATCTGAAAAAATACAATTTAAAAATTTTTAGCCCGAGATGTGAGAAATTTAAAAGCAGAGTGTAAATTTTGGTTCCTTTTAAGCCAAAAAAACCCAAAAGGGGCAAACTGGGGGGGAGTAAACATCTGAAAACTCACCCCCCATTAAACCCCGAGGCCCGCGTATTTTTCCACTGTAAAAAGGCCATGATTTTGGGAATGTAAAGTTTCTTTAAAAACCCCAAACTAAGGGTTCCTAAAGGGCTAGAAAAGGGGTTTGAAAAAATCCACATGCGGGGCAGTGGAAAATGTTTTAAGCAGCCCCAAGGAACGGTGGCTGTGAAAAAAAGGAGTTGCGCAGGAAAGGAAGCAGAGGGGAGAGGAAGACGGAAAGGGGGATCAGTGTCCCTTGATGGTTTTGGGCTCTGCAATATATTCAGAGAAAAATTGGGTTCAAGTGTTTCCGGGGAAATTTAGAGAGTCGTATGGGAGACAATATTGGGGGAAAGGTAGGGGGAGGAAAGATTTAAAGGATTGGGAAATGTTTGGACTGTACCAAGGGAAGGGGGGGGGGGGAAAAAAGGGTTTGGGGGGGAAATGGAGAAAACGTGGAGGGGGCAGAAGAACAGGAACCTGGGGGGTGGCAGAAGAGGAAGAAATTTGGGGGGGAACAGGGGAGGAAGGTACCCTTTCGGGGAGGAGGGGGGGAAAACCCCTGACTTGTAACTGGGGCCAGTGAGAGGGGAAAAACTAGGGACAGAGACAGGGGGGGTAAAAAAGAGGATTTTGGGAAGGGTGGGTAGGGGTGACCACCCGGGAAAATTTTTTTGACTTTTGAGAAAATAGAGGGGAAAGATTGGGAAAAGGGTTTTCGTTCGAGGTCTCGTCGATACTGAGGCTTGTAAAAAAGAAACTCGAAGAAGCGAGGGTTAGACTGAGGCCCTTGAAGTAGGGGGCGTTTTGAGCCGAGGACAGCAAAAAAGGGTTAGATAAGGAGTGATTATGGGGAGGTTTAAAACCCAGAGGTGGGTTAGAAGATGGGGGTACCCCGAAAATGGGGGGGACGTTTTGAAAAAACGGGAAAAAAAACCGTGGGAGGGCTCCCTTTTGGGGGCGGAATGAGAAATGGGCCCTGGGGGATAAGGGAGGGTTCTGTCTCTTTGAGGGAAAAGGATTTCCCGCTCATTTAAAAAAAGACCTTTACAAAGGGGAAGGGGTAAAAAGGGGGGAGCCTCAAAGGGGCAGTTAAGGCAAAAGGGAGGGTCGATTTCAAGACGTATTAGAAGGTCAAACGGCACCACAGACTGGGCATTCGGCGGGTAGATTTTGCAATATTTCGTGGATGGGCCAATCGCCAGCAATTTCTACCTGTTGTGGTGTAGGGACACCTTTCCCAACTTGTAACCCATGTCCTGCTATATAAACGGAGGATGGGAGTTTTTCGGCGTTTAAAAAATTAAACGGCCCCATTGCTAGGGTATTGTCTCCGCCCACGGGGAGGAAGAACGTAAGTGTTACCTTGGGGATTGGGGAATCTTGGAGTTCCCGCTGTTTTTAGAATTCCTTTTCCCCTGTCTGGGAAATTTTTTTGAAATATGGTAAAGGGGCAGAAAAACGGTAAACCCCTACAAGAATTGAGGGAATGATGTTTTTCCCAAAGGGGGACAGGAACAAGTATCAAAATGGGTTTTGAGAGAGAGAGCTTTACGAGCCTGGGGAGCCCTTCTGTACCCGGGAATGATGCGCGACCGCTCTTAAGAAGCATGAAAAGAAATTTTCTTTACCAACATGGCGTTTGGAGTGCCCTTTCCAATACTATGGTCAAAAGATAGGGAGTAGAGGAAGTTGGTCGTTTAAAAGGGAAAAATTTTTGTCCACTGTTTTGTTGAAACTGACGTGGGAAAAGGGAGTGAAAAGGGCGTGTCCCATCGTTTCTGGAAGAACGAAAAAGGGGGAAGGTGGAGAAGTATCATCAGCAGGTAAATTTTCGTTGACGTTTAGGGGGTGGGGCCAGAGTTGGTCCGACGTGGAAGGGTCGGCGAATTTTTAAAATTGCCCCACCCTTTGAGGGGGAGGCCCGGAAACATAGTCAGAAAGGGGAGCGAAGGTCTGATAAATCGAAAGGGGTCCCGTTTGAGGGCCCCATACCTGGGAACGGGTGAGGAAAAAGCCCCCCGGGAAAAAGGTACAGAAAGGGATGAGGAATGCTTTTAAGGTGGTCCAAAGACAGGCGGGGGCCCGGGAAGGGGGGTGCGGTATCAAGAAGGGGGCCCCGGGGGTACCAGGTTTTATGGGCAGGGGCCTTTCCCTGGGGGGTTATTACTTCTTTCTTTTTGTTTTTTAAAAAAAAAAAAGAAAAAAAGAAAAGAAAAAAAAATAAAAAAAAAAAAAAAAAAGGGGGGGACCGGGGGAAAGGGGTGTTCCTAGGAGGGAATTTAAAGGGCCAAAACTCCCCCGCGCCCAAGGGACTGACACCGCTGGTAGCGCAGATGCAGCATGGGGAACCCCCTGGGGCCCTACCCTTTCCCCTTTATGCCCGGGAACCCCGCAATCTGGGGTAGCAAACCCCACATCTGCCGTGCTACCCCGGTGGACAAAAAAGAGGGCGGGGCCCCCGGGGTTCCGCCACCAAAGCATACCTTTTCCCTTTAGCCCCCACCCCCCGGAAAACCGAAAGGGGGGCTTCCAAACTACACCCCCTCGCCCAAAAGACACCCCAAAAAAGGGGGGGTACTCCCGGGGTACCGGAGGGGGAAAGGGGTCGGCATCCCTGGCAATCCGATTTCCCCGGCCCAAAATTTCGCCACCGCCAAGAAACCTCAAGGAATGGGATGGACCCCCGGTTTTCCCTTTTTCCTACCTAGGAACAGGGCCTGTGGGAGAAATCCCAAAGGAAAAAAAAGAAAGGGAAAGGGAAAAAAGGGGGGAGTGGGGGGGTAGGAGGGGAAAGGAAAAAGGGGAGGATGGGGAGGATGGGGGAAGGGGGGGGAGATTGGGGGGGAAAATTTGGTTCGGTCCCGGGGGAAGAAGGGCCGATAGGTTAAATTTTCAACCAAGGCCTCTTCACCCCCAAGGGCCCCCCCTTGAAGAGGTCAATGCAGACAAGTGTAAGGTTTTAATCCTAGGAAAAGGAAATAACTATGGTACTTAGCTTAACAATGTACATCTTAGTCAAGTGAATGTAAAAAAGATCTAAGAATTCTGGCTTGCTGAAATATGTCAAGGCAGCAATGCATCAATGTTTGCAATAAAACTAATAGAATTCTTGGCTTCATATCAAGAATAATAAATAACAGAAGCTCTAGGGTTATACTTCAACTCTAAATATCTTCAGTTAGACCTCGTTTAGATTATGCTGCTCAGTTCTGATCTCCATATTACTTTGACATCAGTGTGCTTGAAAATATAGAGAGAAGAATAATGATGTTGATTCAATGTATTAGAAACCTTTCCTATGGAAATAGGTTGAATGTTCTGAACTTGCACTCATTGGAAAGACATAGAATTAGGGAAAATACAAGTGCAGTGTACAAATGGAAAACAGGAACAAATAAATGGGGTACAGATTTTTTTTAACACATTAGCAGTTTCCCACCGAGGCAGGGTGACCCAAAAAGAAGAAAAATACTCTCATCATCATTCAACACTTTCACCATCACTCATAGATAATCACTGTCTTTACAGAGGCACTCAGATATGACAGTTTAGAAGTCCCTCCATATTAAAACATCTAAGACATACTTGCAGCAATGGATTCATGCTGAAGAAATTAAAATTTAGAAAGGATATTGGCAAGTACTGGTTTGGAAATAGAGATATAGATTAGTAGAGCAAACTCCCAGATAGCATCTTTGAGGCAAGAACTTTGGTTCTTGCCTCAAAGATGCTATGCATGGGTGTGTGGTGGATGTGAGCTGAACCTACCTAGCATGGGACAGTAGGCCTGTTGCAATGTTGTTTTGTTCTTATGTGTTTTTTCTCTGCATATCACACCTGTAAAACCCTGTACAATTTGATGCTCATCTGTAGGGTCAGTCACTAACATATCATGTATGTAGGCCATGAAAAGACATGTGAGACAGAAGTCAGTTACAGAGCTAGCTGGGCATAGGAGTCTGTCTCAGCACCTACTCATTTGTTTCCTGAAATCCAACATATCCTTATGTTGGACATAAATAAGGTTAGCCATTTATGGATCTTTGGGACCATAGGCTGGAGATAAACATACTGAGCCAGGATCAACAAAATTCGCTGGGACTCAAGCAGATAGTGAGCTGAAACCCACCAAGGTAGGCTATCAGGATGAAAGCAGTAAGGATTGCATGGAGCTCTGCAGTAAACACTGAGGACCACTGGCAATCTGGCAGTCACTACATATCAAACCCCATCCTCATTCTTTGTTCTGTTAGTACAGACTTAGAGCCTCGGAACATGAACCCAATTATGCTTAACCCTTTGAGGGTCGACAGGCCCTCTCCGAGACTCGTTCTCAGGGTCAGCCAAATTTAAAAAAAAAAAAAAAAATTCTTATGAAAAGATAGTCTTTTCCCGATCATAATGACACCAAAAATATGAAATTTGATGGAAAACTTACGGAATTATGCTCTTGCGAAGTTAGCGGTCTCGGCGATGTTTACGGATTGGCGATTTTGCCCACTTTGAGCCCCATTTTCGGCCAGTTCCACTGTACTAGTCGACAAAAAACATGAATATTTCACTAGAACTCCATTTTTTCTATTGAATGATTATTATTATAATCAAAAAGAAGCGCTAAGCCACAAGGGCTATACAGCGCTGCAGGGTAGGGAAGGAAGCAAGGGAATTGGATGGCAGAAGGGAGGGGGGATGATCAGCAGGTTACAGAAAACAGCGGGGCAGGGGATAGTACGGGGGTAGAGGGTAGCAAGAGATACAAGTAGAAAGGGCTGAAAGTATCAGAATTTGTGAAGTAAGTCAGTCGTTGTCAAAAAGTCAATGAGAGAGTCGGATGAAAGGTGGGTCCATCAGCGAGAAAGGGAAGGTAAAGAGAGAGCAGCGGGGCGAAGACGACGACAGAGGTAAATTCTGCGTGCTCGTTGATAAAGTGGGCAGTCCAACAGAATGTGGCTGACTGATAATGGAGCTTGGCAATTCTCACAGAGAGGAGCAAGACGCCTCTCCATGAGATATCCAATGAGAAAAGACGAAGTATGGCCAATGCGAAGACGGGAGAGAGTAGTCTCCCAACCTCGACACTGGTGATAAGAAGACGGCCAGTAACCTATACTCGGTTTAATAGACTGAAGTTTGTTGCCGAGCATAGTAGACCAACGTTGTTGCCAACGGGTGTGAAGGTGGGAAGATATTACAGCAAAATAGTCCGTACATGGAATCCCTCTATAAGAAACTGGTAGGTCATGTACTGCTGACCGCGCAGCAGTGTCTGCCTGTTCATTGCCCTGTACGTCAACATGACCAGGGACCCAACAAAAAACAATATCTTTATGCTTAGTAAAGATGCGGCGTAGCCAAAGTTGGATACGGAGGACTAAGGGGTGAGTGTATCAAATTTTTGTATAGCCTGTAAAGCACTAAGGGAGTCTGAGACAACCACAAATGATGACACAGGCATAGATGCAATACGGATAAGTGCTGTAAGGATGGCATATAATTCAGCAGTAAAAATACTAGCTGAAGATAGTAAATGCCCTTGTACGACGCTGTCCGGAAACACTGCTGCGAATCCTACGCCGTCAGAAGACTTAGAGCCATCTGTGTACACAGCAATGGCATGAGAATGAGAGTGAAAGTGGTCAAGAAAAAGAAAGCGGGAAGCGACCGTAGACAGTTGGGCTTTCGAGCAAGGGAGGGAGAAAGAACAGACTCGAACAGCTGGAACTTCCCAGGGGGGTAGGGAAAAGTGAGATGCTACATGTACATAGAAAGGTGGTAGTTGAAGAGAAGACAAGAGCGAATGAAGGCGAAGAGAGAAGGGACGGAGTAAGCGGGGGGCGGCGAACAAATAAAGAATGTTACTAATATCAGTGACCAATTCTATAAATGGAAGGATTGCGGAGATCATGAGAGCGTACATAGTAGCGCAGGCAATGGGCATCACGGCGATCGGATAAGGATGGAAACGTTCGCTTCTGCATAGAGGCTTTCGACAGGGGAGAGCGAAAAGCACCAAGGCATAAACGTAATCCTTGGTGATGAATGGGGTTAAGGTAGAGAGAGTAGCGGGAGATGCCGCTGAATAGATCTGGTCACCATAATCAAGTTTCGATAAAATAAGGGTGGAATGTAGGTGAAGGAGGGTTTTCGACGATCAGCTCCCCACGAAAGATGAGCAAGGGTTTTTAAGAAGGTTCAGCGGCTGTGACAAGTTGCCTTCAGAGAGGTAATGTGAGGTTTCCAGGATAACCTACGATCAAAGAGGAGGCCAGAAACTTGACTGTATCACGTTCAGGGATACGTGAGCCATAGAGGTACAAAGGATGATCAGAGATGACAGAGCGTCTAGTGAAAGTGATTTGGTGGGTTTTAGTGCTGGAAAATTTAAACCCATGTGTGGTGGCCCATTGGAAACACGGTCAACTGCATGCTGGAGAGAAACTGTAAGGAGGTGACAGTCAGCGCCTGCACAGGCAATAGCGAAGTCATCAACATAGAGTGATGACCAAAAAATTTGATGGAAGACTAGAGGCCAAATCATTAATAGCAAGGGAGAAAAAGTGTTGTGCTCTCGAACACATCCCTGGGGGACACCTTCAGCTTGGACAAAGTCTGGGGAGAGCACATTATTAACCCAACACGGAAATGCCTGTCAGTTAAAAAATTCTTAAGGAAGGATGGTAGATTGCCTCGAAGGCCTAAGGAGTGGACTTGGGCTAAAATATTATACCTCCAAATTGTGTCATATGCCTTCTCAAGGTCAAAAAAATATGGCAATAAATGAGTGGTTATTGCAAAGGCATTACGAACATACGTATCCAAGCGCAAATAAGGGGTCTATGGTAGAACGTCCCTTACGAAAGCCATATTGACGAGTGGAGAGACTGTTGTGTGTCTCTAAATACCACACTAAACGTCTATTTACTAGACGTTTTCCCTTACTTTGCAAACTGCACTGGTAAGAGCAATGGGACGATAGTGGGAGGTTTCATGTCCAGTAGTGCCTGGTTTGCGGAAAGGGAGAACAATGGCGGATTTCCACAGCTGTGGAAGAAATCCTTGTGACCAAATAAGATTGTAAAGGCGTAATTTGGACTGCAAGGGCTGACTGATGTAAATGTTGTAGCATACGAAAATGAATGTCGTCGGGCCCCAGCGCCGATGATCGACAAGCTGAGAGTGTTGCCTCCAAATTCTTGAAGTGTAAAAGGCACATTATAATGTTCTTCTCTGAGAGAAGAAAAGTTTCCCAAGGGTGCTAACTCTCTGGCAGACTTTGAGGAAAGAAATGAGGGGATAGATGGAGTCCCTGAGAAAACGGACAAGATGATTGCCAATTTCATTGGCAACATCTAGTGGGTTTGCTATATCAACACCGGCAACTCGCAGAACAGGAGCCGGGTCAGGAGAATATTTACCACTCAGTTTTCGTACTTTTTTCCAGACTGCACTCATAGAGGAAGCAGAGGTGTGGTGGAGACATAATCTCGCCAGCAAGTGCGTTTAGCGTCACGGATGACACGGCGAGCGATCGCCCCGCTTCTGTTTAAAATCAAGGAGTGCTCTGTGGTTCCCATTGTACCGGGAACCTTCCCCATGCAGCGCGTTTCAAACGTACTGCACGAGCACAACAGGAGACCACCAAGGCACGCATTTCTGAGAATGCCTGCCCGAAGTTTGGGGTATAGAATAGAAGCTGCGGTGAAAACGGAGGACGAGAAGAGGTGGGAAAAAGCTCATCGATGGAGGACGAAGAAGGAACCTCTTTAAAAACAGTCAGGTGTGAGTAAAGGTTCCAATTTGCCGATTAAATTGCCAGCGTGGGGTGCGAAGAGGTGGCGAATATGAAGGGGAAGAAAGAATGATTGGGAAATGATCACTGTCATGTAAGTCCGGGAGACAACCAAGTAAAATCTAATGCGGCGGAGGAAGAGCAAACTGAGAGTCGATGCAAGAGAGAGTATGGTCCGAGGATCAAAATGGGTGTGAGTACCTGTATTTAAAACATGGAGGGGGTGGGTGGCAAGAAAAGCCTTTTAACTGAATTCCACGGGAATCACAGTGAGACCCTCCCCAGAGGAAAATGGTGGGCATTAAAATCATCAAGTAACAGAATCGGTGGCGGTAATGACGAAACAAGGAAGGCAAATCCGGAATAGATAATGCCCGAGGGAAAGGGGAGAGATATAAAGAACAGAGCGTATACCACCTATGTAAGTGGATTACGGGCTGCTGTGTAATGCAGCGAAGTATGATAAATAGTTGATGGTACGGAATATCAGTGCGGAGAAGAAGGGCACTTTCATTAAAGGTCCCATCAGGAAAAGGATCTGAAGAATACAACAAAAATTTTAGCCTGAGATGTGAGAAATAACAGCAGAGTGTAATTTTGGTTCCTGTAAGCAAACACCAACAGGGGCAAATGGGAGAGGGAACATCTGAAGTACCCCGATTACCCCTGAGGGCCGCGTATATTCCATGTAAAAAGGCCCTGATTTGGGAATGAA
>NW_026506020.1:0-16143 GCF_026875155.1 Cherax quadricarinatus
CGGGGCCCCCATACCCTACCCATCATGCCAGTAAACCAGCAATCCGGGAGAAGCAACCTCGCATCTGCTGAGCTGCCTCGGTGGACAAAAGAGAGGAGGGGCGGCGGATATCTGCCACAAAGCATGCCTCCTTCGGCCACCACCCCCGGAATCCGAAAGGTGGCTTCCAGAGATATACCCGTCGCCCGAAAGACACCCAAAGCCACTCTCCGGGATACCGGAGAGGGATCGGGACATCCCCAGGCGATCCAGATTCCATGGCAAACTACGCCACCGCCAAAAACCTCAACAGAATGGGATGGACCCCGGTACCTTTCCCCCTACCTAGGAACTAGCGCGCCTGTGGGAAAAATCCCAAACGCCAAAAAGAGGAAGGGCAAAAGGAGGGGGGGGAGGGGAAGGAGGAAAGGGAAAAAGGGGAGGATGGGATAGGGAGGATGGGATAGGGAAGGGAGGATGGGATAGGGAAGGGGGGATTGGGGGGTAATTAGATTCGGTCTGAGGAAGGAGACCGACAGGTCTAATTCCTCAGACCAAGAGCCTCTTCACCACGCCAAGGAGCCCCCTTGAAGAGGATTATGTGAATAAAAATCAAAACGGAATTCATAGTAAAGCCTGAAAACCTAACTAATGAACAGAGAAAATGTTAGTTTAGTGCCAGGAATTCCTGCATTGTTTATTCTGGACCCTATTTTGAAATTGGAGTATTTTAAAACTTTGCATTAAATTAGCCAAAATTACCAATTTCCAATCACCATTTTGTAGTTGAAATAGTTGACTAGGTGATTTCTTGTGCCTCAATCGATAGAATAGAAGTAATACTAGTGAAATAGCTAAGAATTTGGATGACTGGAATAATGTAATTGGCCCAAAATGGGAGTCAAAGTCGGCAAAATCACAGATGCGTAAATATCGCTGACTCATCAAAACTCGCAACAGTATAATTTCGTAAATTTTCCATGAAATTTCGTACTTTTTGTTTTATTACCTTCAGAAAAAGATTCTCTACCATTTCATAAGAAAAAATAAAAATTATTTTTTGAAAATTCTTGGACACTGGTGCACACTTTGAAATTTGGCCTCTGTACCCTGAAAGGGTTAATACTATTATATAATAAACACGCTACATAACATATGAACATATAAATTAACAAATTTGAGATGTTTTTCCAATCAGCTTGACGAAGTGAACAAAAAGCACTCGTGTCCGGACTGGTAACAACAGCAACAACTGGTTTGTTTACAAAACTCAGCAAATCTTCTACACACTCGTGTATGTACTCATGTACTCTCGTGTAGTATCTTGTTTACTTATCTCTCACTGTACATTAAAATTATTATAATCAAAAAGAAGTGCTAAGCCACAAGGGCTATACAGCGCTGCAGGGTAGGAAGGAAGCGAGGGTATTGGGCGGCAGAAGGGAGGAGGGATGATCAGTAGGTTACAGAAAACCGCAGGGCAGGGGATAGTACGGGGGTAGAGGGTAGCAAGAGATTGAGGTAGAAAGGGCTGAAGGTATCAGAATTTGTGAAGTCAGTTAGTTGTTGTCAAAAAGTCAATGAGAGAGTCCGGATGAAAGGTGGGTCCATCAGCGAGCAGGGAAGGTAAAGAGAGCAGCGGAGCGAAGATGACGACGGAGGTAAATTCTGCGTGCTCATTGATAAAGTGGGCAGTCCAACAGAATGTGGCTGACTGATAATGGAGCCTGGCAATTCTCACAGAGAGGAGCAGGGCACCTCTCCATGAGATATCCATGAGTAAGAAGAGTATGGCCCAAAGCGAAGACGGGGAGAGAGTAGTCTCCTAACCTCAACACTGGTGATAAGAAGACGGCCCAGTTACCTATACTCGGTTTAATAGATTGAAGTTTGTTACCAAGAATAGTAGACCACGTTGTTGCCAACGGGTGTGAGGTGGAAGATATTGCAGCAAAATAGTCCGTAAATGGAATACTCTACATAAAAAGGGTGGGTCATGTACTTGGGACCGTGCAGCAGCGCTGCCTGTTCATTGCCCGTACGCAAATGACCAGGGCCCCAAAAAAAAACAATATCTTTATGCTTGGTAAAGATGGGTGTAGCCAAAGTTGGGGTAGGGAGGACTAAGGGGTGAGGTGTATCAAATTTCTGTTAGCCTTTAAAGCGTTAAGGGAGTCTGAGAAAACCACAAATGATGACACGGGCATAAAAGCAATACGGAAAGTGCGCAAGGATGGCATACAATTCGCATTAAAAATACTACCCGAAGTAGTAATGTCCGGACGACGCTGTCCGGAAACACTGCTGCAATCCTATGCCGCAGAAGACTTAGACCACTTGTATACAGCAATGGCATGGAATGAGTTTTAAAAAGTGGTAAAGAAAAAGAGAGGGGGAAGCGCCCATAGAATTTGGGGCTTTCGAGAAAGGGAGAGAGAAAAAACAACCAAACAGCGGAACTTCCCGGGGGGGTAGGGAAAAGTGAGATGCTTTATGAACATAGAAAGGTGTAATTGAAGAAAGACAAGAGCGAATAAAGGGCGAAGAAAAAAGGGAGGGAGAAAAACAGGGGCGGCGAACAAATAAGGAATGTCTACAAATATCAGTGACCATTCATAAATGGAAGGACTGCGGAGATCAGAAGCGTACATAGTACGAAGGCAAGGGCGTCACCCCCGTCGGATAAGATGAAGTTCTTCTGCATGAGGCTCTGACAGGGGAAGAGCGAAAAGCCCCAAAAGCAAAAACAACCCTTGGGTGATGAAGGGGTTTAAAGGGCTAGAGAGAGTAGAGGAGATGCCGCTGAATAGTTTCGGTCACCAAAATCAAGTTTCGATAAAAAAAGGGGTGGAATGTAGGCGAAAGAGGTTTGACGATCAGCCCCCATAAAAGATGAGAAGGGGTTTTAAATTTAGGTTCACCAGCGTGACAAGTTGCCTTCAAGAGGTAATGGGGGTTTCCCAGAATAACCTAGGGTCAAAGAGGAGGCCCGAAACTTGCTGTATCAACGTTCGGGGATACGGGACCCATAGAGGTAAAAGGATATCGGAGAGACAGAACCATGAAAGTAATTTGGTGGGTTTTAGTGCGGAAAAATTTTTAAACCCATGTGGGGTGGCCAAATTGGAAACAGGGGTCGACCGCATGCGGAGAAAACTGTAATGAGGTGACAGTCGCGCCTGCACAGGCAATAGCAAGTCATAAACATAGATGATGACCAAATATTTCATGGAAGATAGAAGTCAAATCATTAATGGGAAAGGAGAAAAAGTGTTGTGCTCAGAACACACCCCTGGGGGACACTTTCACTTGGATAAAGCCGGGGGGAAAAGCAATTATTAACCCAAACAGGAAAATGCTATCGTTAAAAAGTTTTAAAGGAAGGATGGTAGATTGCCTCGGGCCTAAGGAGTGGGTTTGGGGCCCAAAATTTTACCCCAAATTTGTGTCCCATACCTTCTCAAGGTAAAAAAATAGGCAATAACTGATGGTTATTCGCAAAGGCATTACAAACATACGTACCAAGCTATTAAGGGGTTTATGGTAGAACTTCCCTTATGAAAGCCAATTGCGAGGGAGGACTGTTGTGTTCCTAAGTACCACACAAAAACGTCTTTTTACCGGCTTCCATCACTTTGCAACTGCCTGCAAGGCAATGGGATGATAGGGGGGAGGCTTTCATGTCCCGAGTGCCGGTTTGCGGAAAGGGAGAACAATGGCAGATTTCCACAGCTGCGGAAAGAACCCCTTTGTGCCAAAATAAGATTGAAAAGGCAAAATAGGACCAAGGGCTGCATGAAAATTTGTAGCAACGAACATGAATGTCGTCGGGCCCAGTCCCGATGATGGGAAGCTGAGTGTTGCCCCTTTTCTCCAAGGGTGCGAACTCTCTGGCAGACTTTGAGGAAAAAAACAGGGGCAAGATGGACCCCCAAAAATACGGCCCAGTGTTTGCCATTTTTCTTTGGGAAACCCATCAGGGGGTTTTTGCTTTTTCAAACTGGAAACCCACAGAACAGGCCGGGGGTCAGGAGAATATTACCACTTTTTTTCGTACTTTTTTCCAGACTGCACTCATAGGGGGAACAGGGTATGGGGAGAAAATTTCCGCCAGCAAGTGCGTTTAGCGTCACGGATGACATGGCGGCGATCGCACGCTTCTGCTTAAAAACAAAAAGTCTCTCCGTGGTTTTTATTTTTCCGGTACCTGCCCCATGCACGCGTTTCAAATGTACTGCATGAGCACAAGCAGGAGACCACCAAGGGACGATTTCTGAGAATGCCCGCCCTAAGTTCGGGGGATAGAAGAAAGCTGCGTTAAAAAGGAGGACGAGAAAGGTGTAAAAGCCATCAATGGGGGAGAAGAAGGAAACCCCACAAAAAAAGTTTTTGTGAGTAAAAGGGCCCCAATTTGCCTGATCAAATTGCCAGGTGGGGTACGAGAGGTGGTGAATTGAAGGGGGAAAAAAAGAATGATTGGGAAATGTGCTTCTATAAATCCCGGAGAAAAAAGACCAGGGGAAAATCAATGTGGGGAGGAAGAGCAGACTGAAGATCGATGCAAGAGTGTGTGTCCGAGGGTCAAAATGGTGGAGTACCTGTATTTAAAACATAGGGGGTGGGTGGGAAGAAAAGCCTCTACTGAATCCATGGGAAACACGTGAGACCCCCCCCCCCCCCCCAGGAAAAATGGGCACAAAAATCGCCAAAAACAAATCGGTGTGGTAATGAAAGAAAAAGAAAGGCAAAATCCGGGAAAAGACAATGCCCGGAAGAGGAGATAAAAGAACGGGCTTACCCCTATGCAAATGGATAAAACTGCTGTGTAATGCAAACGAAGTAAGAACAAATAGCTGATGGTACGGAACACAGTGCGTAGAAGGGGACTTTCATTAAAGGCCCCTCAGGGAAAAAGGGTCTGAAAAATACAATAAATTTAGCCAGATGGGGGGAGAACAGAAGAATGTAATTTTTTGGGTTCCTTTAAGCAAACAACAACAGGGGAAAAATGGGAGAGTAACATCTGAAGCTCACCCCGATTTCTCCCGAGGCCGCGTAATTCCACTGAAATAGGCCCGATTTGGGAATAAAAAGATACTTGAAAACCGCAGTAAGGGGTTCCTACGGACTAGAGGGGTTTGAAAAGTCCACAGCGGAGGGAGCAGAAAAGTTCAAGAGGAAGGAACGGTGCGCTGTGAAGAAAGGGGTTGAGCAGATGGAGGAGAGGGGAGAGAGGCAGAGGGGGGATCAGTGTCCTTGATGGTTTGGTCTCTGGGGGAAGGGCGAAAGGGTGGGGGGAATGGAGAAAAAGCTGGAAGGGGGCAGAAGAGGGAGAAAAAATTGGGAGGGAAAAGGGGGGGTAGGATAGTACAGGAGGAGGGTGAACCTCGACACTTGAACAAGCCAGTGAGAGGGGAAAAAACCCCGGTTTTGGAGACAGGGAAGGTAAAATGAGGAGGTGGAAAAAGGGAAGGGGGGGTTAAAGGACCTTTTTTTTTACTTCGAGAAGTGAGGGACATTGGGAGGGGTGCATACGAGGGCTTGTCGTACTGAGGCTTGTGAGGGAGAACACGAAGAAGCGAGAACAGACTGAGGCGTTGAATAGGGACTCCGAGTTAGGACGCAAAAGAATAGATCAGGAGTGACTATGGGGAGGAACCCCAGAGGGGGTTGCAGAAAATGGGACCCCAAAGTGGGGGGGGTTTTTAAACATGGGAAAGAAAAAAAGGTAGTTCCCCTTGAGGCGGAGATAGAAACTGCCATAGCATAAGGGAGACCTTTTGCCCCCTTTTAGGTAACGATTTCCCGCCCCCATTTTGTAGACTTTGGGAAGGGGGGAGTAGAAAAAGTGAGGCTCATGACAATTAAGGCAAAAGGGGGGGGTTTATTGCAAACGATTAGAATGGTCATCGGCACCACAGAGGGGATTTGGCATGGACTGCAATATTTTCGTGGGGCCAAAAAACGCCACAATTTTTTTTTACGCTTTTCAGTGTAGGGATCACTTTTCAACTTGTAAAAGAGTTCCCGCTACTAAGCTGAGGATGGGGGTTCACGGCTGTCAAAAGTTAAAGAGCCACATTGCTAGGGTATCACTCGCCCCGGGGAGGAAAAACATAAGGTCTACCTTGGGGATTTGGGAGATCTTGGAGTTCCGCTGTTAAAATGTCTTGCCCCATTTTGGAAATTTTTTGAAAATGGATGGGGCAGAATGACGGACCACTACAAAATTGGGGAATGATGTTTTTTTAAAAGTGACAGGAACATATTATTGGAAAGAAAGAAAGATCATGAGTTTAGGGAGCATTTTGTACCCTGATGATGCGCGTACCGCTCTTAAGAGCATGAAAAGAAATATCTTTACCAACAGGCGTAGGAGTGCCTTGCCAATACTGTGGTCGTAAAGATAGGTGGAAGAGGAAGTCGGTGTAAATTTGAAGAATTTAGTCCATTGTGCGGGTCTGAAAACCGAGTGTGGAAAGGGAGTGCGGACGTGTCGATCTTTTTCTGAGAAGAACGAGAAGGTGGAGAAGTATCATCAGCAGGTAATTGTCGTTGGCATTTAGGAGTGGGACCAGAGTTGGTCCGATGTGGAACGGGCCGGAGATTCAAAAATTTTGCCGCACTGAGTAGGGAGAGCCGGAAGCATAGTCAAAGGAGAGCGGAGGTCAGATAAATCAAAGAAGTCAGTCAGACCCTCAGTACCTGAAGCGGGTGAGAAAACATCACAGGCAAGAGGTACAAGGCATGAGGAGTGTCCGAAGAGGGTCCAAAGACGAGGCGGGGTCGAATGGGGGTGCGGTATCAAGAAGGGGCCCGGGGGTAGCAGGTTCATGGATTGGGTTCTCCATGATTAGGTTACTTCTTTCTTTTGTTTTTCCCCCTTTTGAGGGTTTTCGTCGTACTAGTACGTCTTACGCGTAGGGGTTTTGACGTACTAGTACTCATAAATTCTAGCGGCCTCAAATCTAGTGGGAGAAAGCTGGTAGGCCTTCATGATAAAGAATGGGTCAAATGTGGTAGTGTGCACAGTCTAAAAAACATCCTGCAGCACACAGTGCATAATGAGAAAAAAAAAAACTTTGACATTTTTTTTTAATAAATCAGCGACTTTGCAGTGTATTTTCGTATGGTCATTTATTGTTGTATTCCAGTTTTTTTGGTCTCTTTTATAGAATGGAAGACATATTACAGAAATTGAGATGATTTTGACTGGTTTTACAAAGAAAGGTGCCTTGAAATTGAGCTCAAAGTAGCAGAAATGTTCGATTTTTACCAAACTTAAAAAGTAAACAAATCGTGCCAAGCGTGCAATACACGTCAACTGGTGAGTCTAAATATTCTTTCACCAAGTGCACCAATAATATTTATACCATTTTTTACACTAATGCAGTAGTCTGCATAAAAAGTAAATCTTATATTTTTTGTGAGAATAAAAATTCAAAGTGGAAAGCAAAAGAATATAGAGGGGCCTTGAGACGTGACTAATGACTAGAGGAAATGTCATTTAGTGCCAGGGAAAGTCTTTCTTGTTTATCTGGACCCTATTCGGAAATTGGCATCTTTTGAAATTTGTGTGAAATTGGCAAAATTGCTAAATTCTGACCACTGTACTGGGTAGTTGAATTTATAAATGGGTGGTTTCTTGCACCCATTTGATAGAAAAAATGGAGTTCTAGCGAAATATTCCCTGTTTTTTTGTCGACTAGTACAGTGAAATTGGCCGAAAATGGGGATCAAAGTAGGCAAAATCGCCGATACGTAAACATCGCCGAGACCGCTAACTTTGCGAGAGCATAATTCCGTAAGTTTTCTATCAAATTTCAAAAATTTGGTGTCTTTATGATCAGGAAAAGATTCTCTATCTTTTCATAAGAGAAAAAATTTTTTTTTTTTTTAAATTTTGGCCGACCCGAGAACGAGTTTCGGAGAGAGCCTGGGCGACCCTCAAAGGGTTAAGAAAAAAAAAAGAAAATAAAAATAAAAAAAAAAAATAAAAAAAAGGGGGGACCGGGGAGGAATAGTTCCTAGGAGGGAAAGAAAGGGCCGGAAATCTCCCTCCCCCGCCCAAGAGACCCCAGCACAGCAAGTAGCGTAGAGCAGCATGGAAACCCCTGCCATACCCTACCCATCATGCCAGTAAACCAGCAATCCGGGGTAGCAACCTCGCATCTGCTGAGCTACCTCGGTGGACAAAAGAGAGGGCGGCCGGATATCCACCACAAAACATACCTCCTTCGGCCACCACCCCCAGAATCCGAAAGGTGGCTTCCAGAGATACACCCGTTGCCCGAAAGACTCTTTTGCGTAATGGTTCAGTTTGAGGTGCAAGAGATTGTGGTCAACTGTGTCAAACACTTTTCTTAGGTCGATAAAGAGCCCCAGGGAATACTCATTTTTATCGAGAAACTGTGTATATTAGGTCAAGCATTAGTATAATAGCATCATTCGTGCTTTTTTTTGGTTTAAATCCAAACTGGCATGGGTTAAGTATGTCGTTGGAAAGTAGGTAGAAGTAAAGTCGCTTGTGTATTATTTTTTCAAAGATCTTTGGGGAAAAAGGGGAAGTTTTGATATGGGTCTGTAATTGTTTTAAATCAGTTGGATCTCCACCTTAGTGGATCGGGTGACCCTTGCTGTCTTAGAGTAGGATGGGAAGGTTGAGGATGCTATAGATTTATTTAAACATTGTTGCAATAATGGGCAACAGTTCGGTGCAGCTTTTTTATATATGAAAAGCGGCAAGTTGTCTAGATCACCTGATTTGTTTTTTAATGATTTAATGATGAATGAGACCTCAGGAGATTAGTTGGAGCTAGAAATAGAGTATTTGGATATTTTGCCAGTGAGGTACTCACTCGGATGGGTATTTGAGCTAGGAATTTGACTCGCTAACTTTGACCCTTTACAGTAGAGAAGACTTTAAATTATTGGACATGTCTGTAGCTTGCATGTGAAGTTCATGTGGTTTAGTTAAGTCTATCTCTCTATTTCCAGTTGTTTCCTTGAGCCCAAAATTTTGGAGGGGGTTTTTGTCAGGTACTTTTCATGTCACCTTCATTTCACTAAATCTATTTTCATAATACATTTGTTTTTGATTTACATATTAGTTTTGTGAGTATTCATTAGGATCGGGTTGCCTGAAATCCACTGCATGAAAAACTACTATGTCTTGTACTGCATAAAAATAAATATAAAATTTGAATTGGAATAAAAAAACCACTGTAATAAAAGCCATAAAAGCAGCTTCATCGAGAATAACACCATAAATTAATCTGTATGGCAAAAAATATTAATTTCTAAGTTGTAAGTATTACTGTAACAAAATTTCTTTTGTAATGAAGTTATTACACTCATCTTGACTTTGGAATGTTGAGCATGAATGTGCTTTACCTTCAACACCATTGGCATAAACTTAAAATTTTCTGTCTATAGATCTAACTGAAGACAAGAATTCACTAAAATTTCTTTCACTGGAGTTAACCTTACCAGTCAGTCCTTTAACAGTAACAGGTTGTTTATCTTGATTGCAGAGCCTGAATTTATAAGATAGTCTTCATAATTCTCTCATTCAGCAGTGACTTGAGAAGCTATATAAGCAAGACTTCTATCACACGCCTTTCAAGCACACACTGGTTAACTCTTCTTAGAAAATTCTTTGAACTTTTAATTTACCTCCACTGGCCAAACTCTACCAAATCTGAAAATAAAAAGAATAAAGATTTTATTTCTTTGTAAAGGTTACAAAGTGTAATTACAATTTTGGCTTACTAAGTACAAAGACGGCCACTATCATGCCGGGGCATTTCAGGCAGACTAACCCTTTATTACATAACTACTTAAATCTAGAAAAGATAAGAGTGGTTAACTTTCATTAAAATCTTTATTTAATTTTAATACAATGCGAGGTAGTAAAGGTGGAGATTTACAAGAATAATAATCTTGAAGTTGCACATAAAAAAAAAAAAATTACAATTAATGGTTCAGGCAGTAATTTCATGGATTGGCAGATGTTTAATAGAGTAGAGGTCATATAATATAATAAATGATTAGAAGTTATTTTGGTTGGTTGGTTAGTATTGAGAGAGAAAGATTTTTAAGCAAAGTTTTTAAATTTGTTAGGTAAGACACATATGCAACAGTTAGGTATCTTTATTTCGAAACGTATTTCAACGTTCGAAATAAAGATACCTAACTGTTGCATATGTGTCTTACCTAACAACCTGTCGGTATTTTATACCCTTTTTTATTCAAAGTTTCTAAATTTATAAGTAGTCAGGGGATCCTTTTCCAGTTCAGGAAGTGAATTCCAGATCTTAAAGGGGCCTTTTATGTGCATTGCATTTTTGCACAGTGTGACTGAGACAAGGAAAGTCGAAGGGTGCTTGTGCATTGGTATTGTGACTGCACTCTTTGTACTATCAAAGAGAAGTTTAGTGGAGGGTTCAATACTGGGGTTTTTTTGTTCTGCATATGTAGTAGGCACAATAATATGAGTGCATGTCTCGTATATTTATTAGGTTCAAGGCTTTTTGAAAAAGTGGTAGGGTTTTGGGTTTTCTAGAACAAGAGCTGGTAATCATCCACATTGCAGCTTTTTGTTGGGTTATTAAATAATAATAACTATTTTTACATGATACATGGGTGAAAAAAAGATAAGATAAGATTTTGTTCGGATTTTTAACCCAGGAGGGGTTTGCCACCCAGGATTAACCCAAGAAAGTCAGTGCATCATCGAGGACTGTCTAACTTATTTCCATTGGGGTCCTTTAAACTTTCCCCCAGGATGCGACCCACACCAGTCGACTAACACCCAGGTACCTATTTGCTGCTAGGTGAACAGGACAACAGGTGTAAGGAAACATGTTGAAAGTTTCCACCCGCCGGGAATCGAACCCGGGCCCTCTGTGTGTGAAGCAGGAGCCTTAGCCACCAGGGGGCCACCAAGCCAAAGGAATATAATAGTTGGGTGTACATGCAAAAAGCCTGGAATGGCAGTGAGGGGAAATATTCTCCAGTAAAGCAGCAGTATGTACAATGTGGCATGTGTCTGGTAGAGTGCCACATGCTATTCCCAAGGTAAACTAGTAAATCTCAGAGTACATCCCGTGGCCCTACAGCACGACCTGAGTGTAAACATTACGATGATATTGTTACAACAGGATACGTAATGTGCGTGGGGCAGCAGGCAGTGGTGGTGGTGGTGGTTGGCGGTTGGCATGAGGCACCAGCAGTGAACCACTCTGCTACCCACGCTGCTAACCTCAGCACAGCCACAACCAGCCTTAACCACCCCCATGCTCCCAAAACCTCCACAACCACAACTTCCACAAAGACAACCACCTTTCAATATCCAGTACCCACCAGCAGACTGCATCTTGGATTGGCAGGAAGGTGCCAATTTTGTTCCCAACCCCATGACTTTGATGAAACACAAAGTGGAATACGGCCATCGTGTACACTGGGGAACAATGCCACTGAACTGCAATGCTTTATTTATTTATTTTATGTCTTTGCAAATAGTACATTGAGATATTGTATTTACAATAGTGGGTTGCAATGCAAAGAGAGCCTCTTATTATGCCTAGGCATTATGGGCCTACTTAACATTATTGGCTTACAGACTACTTTACACTAAAGATCATATCGTAGTTTGCACAGTAGGATAGTAATTATTTCATACTTGTACAGTAGATTATTAATTATAAGTGAACCTAATTTGTATAAGACAAAGAGATACATTCATATACAGTGGTTCCCGCTTTTCGTAGTTCTCGGGAATCATAGATTTCGGAAATCATAGGGATATTTCGTATAAACATGGGCTCGCTAATCATAGGTTGACTTGCGAATAGTAGTTCATCCTTGACACGTACGAACGGTTGTGAGCCAGGGCAGCCTCCCTACCCAGCCAGCCTGGCATTGTTTACCAGTGAGCGAAGGTCCCCTCACGTGCTCCTACAAAATATTTCATAATATTCCACTCGTTTTAATGCTTGCAAGTACTAAATAAGCTACCATGACTCCAAAGAAAGCTCCTAGTGCCAAGCCTGTGGTAAAGAAGGTGAGAAATACAATTGAATTTAAGAACAGCATCAGATCGCAGCTCAGAATCTTGCTGCAGAGGAGGAGGAAGAGAGATGGAAGAAGGTGCCTTCTTTAGAAATTAAAGAGATTTTTGCTATGTTAGGTAAGATGGAAAGCTTTATGGAGAAACATCACCCTGACAAGGTTGTTGCAAGCCATGTTGGCAACATGTACAGTGACAAAGTCTTGGGCCATTTTAGGGAAGTGTTAAAGAGACGCCAGTTATTTTACGAGACAGGACTCCAGTGACTCTCAAGGTGGTCCTAGTGGCATTAAGAAACAGAGAAGAGAAGCAACCCCAGAAAAGCAATTGGTACCTGAGGTGTTGATGGAAGGGGATTCCCCTTCCAAACTGTAAACAATCCAATCTCTCTCCTCCTCCAGTCCCCCATACACTAAGAAGAATCTCCATTAAAGGTATGTGTTATGCTGTTAATGTTTCATTCATCATTTCCCATTGTATTGTTTATGTACTACATCTATATTTCACGTAAAAAAAATTTTTTTGTTTTAATACTTCTGGGTGTCAGGAACGGAATTAATTGTATTTACATTATTTCTTATGGGAAAATTGATTCGCAAATCGTAGATTTCGATAATAGTAGCAACTCCAGGAACGGATTAACTACGTAAAACGAGGGACCACCATATTCAAAAATGCTTTTTGTGAAAACAATGATTCAATTATATCCCTGTCAAAAATGGATAAAAAGGTTCATAGCGATTGTTGAAGTTATGTGGGAGTACGTAAAGTGAATGTGTGTGTACTGAGTATTTAGCATTTACTCTAGGGTGATGAAGTGGCTTTTGAGAAGAGTCTTAAATTGATTTTCAGACCGGGTTACTTTAATATATTCTGGTAATGAATTCCATATTTTGCCTGGAGTTTACCTGGAGAAAGTTCTGGTTGTTACTGCTGGCTGCACGCAATCCAACATACGAGCAACAGCCCGGCTGGTCAGGTACCGACTTTAGGTGCTTGTCCAGTGCCTGCTTGAAGACAGCCAGGGGTCTATTGGTAATCCCCCTTATGTATGCTGGAAGGCAGGTGAACAGTCTTGGGCCCCTGACACTTATTGTATTGTCTCTTAACATGCTAGTGACACCCATGCTTTTCATTGGGGGATGTTGCATCGTCTGCCGAGTCTTTTGCTTTTGCTGTGAGTGATTTTCATGTGCAAGTTCGGTATTAGTCCCTCTAGGATTTTCCAGGTGTATATAATCATGTACCTCTCCCACCTGTGTTCCAGGGAGTACAGGTTCAGGAACTTCAAGCGCTCCCAGTAATTGAGGTGTTTTATCTCCGTTATGCGTGCCGTGAAGGTTCTCTGTACATTTTCTAGGTCAGCTATTTCACCTGCCTTGAAAGGTGCTATTAGTGTGCAGCAATATTCCAGCCTAGATAGAACAAGCGACCTGAAGAGTGTCATCATGAGCTTGGCATCCATAGTTTTGAAGGTTCTCATTATCCATCCTTTATGTGCATAGTTTTTACACTGTGATTATGGACATGAGGTACATCAAAAAGAGATCTGTGTCTTGTGTTATGGTCATGTGCCCTGTTAAGGTTGGCGAGAAGTTTGAGTGGAGGGTTTATATTTGCATGTATTGTTCTGTGTATGTAGTAGGCACATGAATAAGTATGGATGTTTTCAATGGTGAGCAGATTCAGACTTTTGAAAATTGGAGTATGCTGGCACGAGTGGGAATTTATCATTCTTACTGCTGCCTTTTGCTTTCAGTTATTCTTTGATGAACCCCTGATGGACATTATTGTCAGGCAAAGTAACACATACTTCAAATACACCATGGCACACACACAATTGTTTCACCAAGATCATGGCCACACAAGTGAAAGGACACAACTGTAGCAGAGATGTATCTGTTCTTTGCATCAATAATGCAACATGCCATGTATGTATAAGCACACTGTCACATCATACCGGTCGATGGAATGGCCCCATTTCAACCCCAGGTTTCAGTGATATTATACCAGTGAACAGATTTCTGCTACTGTTATATATGCTACACCACTCAGACAAAACAACACCTGACAGAAAAGACAGGTTATATAAGATCAGGAATGTGTTTATGTACATGAAACCAAAGTGCTATATGTATTTTTATTTCTTCACAAAGCTTGTTATTGATAAGTCTTGATTATGTTCAAAGGCAGACTGTCGTTCAAGCAGTATATACCAAGCAAGAGATAACACTTTGGTTATTTGTACTGTGTGATCGCAAAAGTGGTCTGGTTTTGGATATAACTGTGTACACTGGCAGTAATACACAGAGATACCATTAAGTTCTTGGGTATCTCTGGTGATGTGGTTAGAACACTGATGGAATCATATCTTGGTAAGGAGCATATATTATATACTGGTAACTGATACACAAGCCCCTTACTCACTGATTTCTTGCGAGTGAACATGACAGATGCGTGTGGCACAGTGCCTGGAAATCGTAAGCATATGCCTAGGTTCCACTCAGGAGGAAGTTCGGGTGAGATATAAGTGACTATTGCAAAAAGGTGGGCTAGTGAAAAGATGAGTAGTAGGGAGGTTGAAGAGGGTTGGAATAGTTTTAAAAATGCAGTATTAGAATGTGGGGCAGAAGTTTGTGGCTATAGGAGGGTGGAGGCAGGAGGAAAGAGGAGTGATTGGTGGAATGATGAAGTAAAGGGTGTGAGAAAAGAGAAAAAAGTACCTTATGAGAGGTTTTTACAAAGCAGAAGTGTTATAAAAAGAGCAGAGTATATGAAGAGTAAAAGAAAGGTGAAGAGAGTGGTGAGTGTGTGCAAAAGGAGAGCAGATGATAGAGTGGGAAAGGCACTGTCAAGAAATTTTAATGAAAATAAGAAAAAATTTTGGAGTGAGTTAACCCTTTGACTGTCGCGGCCGTATATATACGTTTATGAGGTACCGTGTTTGATGTATATATACTCAAATTCTAGCGGCTTCAAATCATGCAGGAGAAAGATGGTAGGCCCACATGTGAGAGAATGAGTCTGTGTGGTCAGTGTGCACCATATAAAAAAAAATCCTGGAGCACGCAGTGCATAATGAGAAAAAAAAACTGAACCGTTTTTTTTAGATTAAAATGCCGACTTTGTGGTCTATTTTCGTATAGTATTTGTGGTTGCATTCTCGTTTTCTTGGTCTCATTTGATAGAATGGAAACTATATTATAGAAATAGAGGTGATTTTGATAAATTTTACTATAAAATAATTTTACTATAAAAGGGGATTTTCTTTCAAAAGATTACATCGGGAAGTGTTGACACAAAAAATACTCTAAAAGCAGCTATAGCCAGTCACACTGAGCAAATAACAACAATAAATATGAAGGCTGAAGAAGCAATCAAGGACTGGAATCAGAACATGCACACTCGACTAAATGAATACCTTGATTTCCAAGACGACAAAACTGAACAAGATAAGTTGTCTGATGCAGTAATAATAAACAGTCCACACATTCCTAGTGACATAACACAAGCACAGTGCAAAGAAACTGCTATCAGGATAATACAGAACCACGTACAAGTCATCGTGCAAAACAATGAAATCAAAGAAACACGTTTGCTAGGAAAACCAGGAAGTAAACACAGTATAATGATCCGACTTCATTCATACGACAAAAGAAAGGACCTAATTAAATCAGCAATTACAATGAAAAATGGAGTGTACATAAATGAGTGTCTAACAAAAAAAACGTCAAAACCTTCTGTTCAGGCTGAGAAAACTTAAACAGGAAAACAAAATACATCAGTGGTTTCACGCGAGATGGGAAAATACTAGTAAGGAAAACATCAACAGGACAACAATATACTATCTCAAATGAACACGATTTCTCTACCTTCCTTAGAAAAGCTGACATTTCTGTAACAGATTAGATAAGTGCCCTTAATACATATATACGTGTGGTGCATATAGTGTACGTTACTATTATATTGTACATTATTATTTTTATTATTTTCATCACTAGCAATAAATACCCAATTTCTATACTTCTTTCTTACTGCTATTAATTGCTCTAATTTTAAAATTTCCCAAATCAAACCTTTCTCCAAATTAAAAA
>NW_026506021.1:0-15347 GCF_026875155.1 Cherax quadricarinatus
TATTTTTTACACGCTAGGTATACATGCTGATGTATTACACTGCCTGGTATACATGCTGATGTATTACATGCTCTGGTAACATCTGAGTATTACATGAAAGGTTACATGCTGATGTATTACACTGCTCGGGTTTTTAATGCTGATGTATTCCTGCTCTGGTATCGCTGATGTATTACACGCTCAGGTTACATGTGATGTATTACACTGCTCAGGTATACTACTGATGTATTACATGCTCAGGTATACATGCTGATGTATTACTCTCTCGGGTATAATGTGATGTTTACACTGTCGGTATACATACGATGTATTACACTGTCGGTATACTGCTGAGATTCCTGTCAGGTATACTGCGAGTATTCCCCTGCTCAGGTATCTATGATTTTACACTGCTTGGTATCATTGAGGGTATAAACCTTGGTAATAAATACCGAAAAGTTTGGTTTGAAAGACAGTAAGCAACACTATAAAATATTTATTAAAAAACTTTTCGGCCCTGGGACCTTGATCACTTCTACTACAGAGGTAAAAGACATTATATATAGGCAGAGAGTGAGGGTGTGACGCACGGGGGACCTGGGGAATGTAAAAGAAAATAAGAAGGGGGAAACCTGTGGAGGCTGCTGGCCCATGCGGGCAGGCCCCTTATAAAAAAACCTGTGCCATGATGAGGAGGGGTAGCGATGAAATAAAGTGACTCCTGGTTTTGGGGGTTGGTGCGCTTAATTTTCATGTATCCAATTTTTGAAATTTTGATTTTCCCAGTGTTGCGTTCTATAGTGTCGGTCGGCGATTGTGGGCTTCTAGGCACCGTCGGCTCTGAGGTCTGGTTCGGTGAAACGAGTTGTGCCTCATTCCATTCATCAAATGTCCCGGGGAGCTCTGTGGAGGACACAGGCGTACCTTTACACGTCCTTTTAGGGCATTCGATGTCATTCGGGGACTGCAAGATCTTGCCTGTCTCGTACAATTTATAGTGTTTGCTTACGGTCTTTCTAAACCAACTGCCGGTATACATGCGATGTATTACACTGCTCAGGTATCATGCTGTGTATTACATGCTAGGAACATGTGATGTATTACACTGCTCAGGTATCATGCTGATGTATTACACGCCAGGAAAATATGCTGATGTATTCACGCTAAGGATACAGTGATGTATTACACTGTAGGTATACTGCTATATTCAGCTCGGTATAATGCTGTGTATTACACTGCTCAGGATATATGCGATGTATTAACTGCTCAGGATAATTGATGTATTCCCCTGCTCGGGTATACTGCTGTGTTTACACTATCAGGTATTATGGATGTATTACACGCTCGGGTTTTCCCTTTGATGTTTTACATGTCAGGATAATGTGATGTATTACACTGCCAGGTATCATGTGATTATTACACTGCTCAGGATATATGCGAATTACACTGTCAGGTATACATGGTGAGTATTCACTGTTCAGGTATACATGCGATGTATTACACGTTCGGGTAACATGCTGAGTATTACACTGCTCAGGTTAATTGTGTATTCACTGTTCGGTTACTGTATGTATTACACTCTCAGGTATACAGGATGTTTTCAGCTCGGGTATCTGTGATGTATTACACTCCCGGTTTAATAGCTGATGTATTCCCTCCCTGGTAACATGCTGATGTATTAAAATGTTCAGGTATACTCTGATGTATTACCGTTCAGGATACATCTGATGTTTTACACTGCTCGGTTACATGCTGATGTATTACATGTTCAGGTATCTGCTGATGTATTACATGTGGGTATACATGCTGATGTATTACACTGCTCAGGTATACAGTGATGTATTACACTGTTCAGGTAACATGCTGATGTATTACACTGCTCAGGATACATGCTGATGTATTACATGCTCAGGTATACATCTGATGTATTAAAAACTTTCAGGTATACATCCGGGGCCTCAAAACAGTGTATTTTTTTCTTTTTTTAATCATTTGGGAAAATTTGAAAGTTTCTTTGTCATTTCAATTTTTCACGAATTTTTTCTTCCTTAAGTAATTATTATTATAAATTTTTACTTTATGATAGCTAATTAAAAGATAGTCATCTTAACAATTATATAGTGAATATATTTGTGATGATTTTTTTTGCTGTTTTGTATTTTTTTTCTCATTATCAACATCATCATTTTTCATCACTCTTCTTCTTCTTTTCTTCTTTTTCTTCTTTTTTTCTTCTTTTTTTCTTAATATTATTATTATTATTATTTTATTATTATTATTTTGTTTCATTATGATCCAGGTATTTAAAAATAATTTCGTTTTTTTTATAATCATTTATTAAGAACTTTGCCGTCTTAAAAGTTATACATTTGTGTGTAAGGGAGGGGGGGAATATTTATGGCAGAGCATTTAACTTGGGCTAAGTACTCACTGGGCATTAAAATCAATAATTCTCTAGCTTGGGGAGGGTTTGGGTTGTGCACCCCACTTTTTGCACTGTGTCCGTGGTGACACACACTTTTTTTTTTGTTGACACGGGGTTTCCGGGGAGCCACACTTGTATTCCACTGTGTCCGTGGTGGCACACACTTGTGTTACACGTGTCCTGGTGACACACACTTTCATTTGACACTGTGTCCGTGGGGGCACACACTTGTTTGAACTGTGTCCCAGGTGACACACACTTGTGTTGACACTGTGTCCGTGGTGAGCACACACTTGTGTTGACACTGTGTCCGTGGTGAGCACACACTTGTGTTGACACTGTGTCCGTGGTGAGCACACACTTGTGTTGACACTTCCTGGTGAGCACACACTTGTGTTACACGGTGCCCTGGTGAGCAAACATTATGTTGAACCCCGGTTCCGTGGAAAAACACTTGTTTGACACGGTGTCCGTGGTAGACACACTTTTAGGGGCACGGTGTCCGTGGGGGGGCACAAAATTTTGTTTAAAAATGTGTCCCTGGTAAACACACTTTTTGTTGACACTGTGTCCGTGGGGAGCACACACTTGTGTTGAACTGTGTCCGGGTAAGCTAACTTTGTTGACCCTGGTCGTGGTAGCACACACTTTATTGACCTTTCCGTGGTGAGACAACACTTTATTGAAACTGTGTCCGTGGGGAACACACTTGCGTTGACACGGTGTCCTGGTGGCACAACTTTTGGGGCACTGTGCCCTGGTGAGCCCATTGTGTTTTGGGCCCTGTGTCCGTGGGAGCACAACTTTTGTTGACACTGTGTCCGTGGTGAGCCACACTTGGTTTTAAACGGGCCCTTTTGAGCAACACACTTGTGTTACACTGATCGTGGGGAGACACACTTTGTTGACACTTTGTCCCTGGTGAGCACACATTTTTGGGTTTAACGGTGCCGAGGGGGAGCACACATTGGTGCCTGTGTCCGTTGTGGCACACACTTATTTTGACGCGGTGTCCGTGGTGAGCCCCGCTTGTGTTGACACTGTATCCATGGTGACCCACACATTGGGTTACAGGTGTCCGCGGTGAGCACACACTTGTGTTGACACTGGTTCCGTTGTGAGCCCAACTTTTTTTGAACGGTGTCCGTGCTGAGCACACACTTGTGTTGACCGTATCCGGGTGGCCCCATTTGGGTTGACCGGGTCCGCGGAGCACACATTTTTGTGTTGACACTGTGTCGTTGTGAGCCCCACACTTTTTTTACGGGTGTCCGTGGGTGAGCACACGCTTTGTTGTCACGGTGCCGTTGAGAGAAACACACTTGTGTTGAAACTGTGCCCCTGGTGAGCACACAACTTGGTTGACACTGTGTCCGTGGTGAGCACACACTTGTTTTGACACGTGCCCGTGGTGGTACACACTTGTGGTGCAGGTGTCCGTGTGGGGGCACTAACTTTTTGGGCATTTGGTCCTGGGGGCAACACTTGTGTTGGCACGGTGCCCGTGGTGAGCACCACTTACTTTGAACGGTGCCCTTGTGAGCACACACTTGTGTTGACACGGGCCGTGGGGAAACACACTTGTTTTGACCTGTGTCCTTGTGGCACAACTTTTTTGACACGGTGTCCGTGGGAGTAACACTTTTTTGTAGATGAATGGTTCGAGAACCGACATGTTGATAAATTAGACACATGTGCAAATTTTGGGTATTTTTATTGGGGAAACTTTTCGCCAACAGTGGCTTCATCAGCCCAACGTAGGAAAAATTGAAGAACAGGATGAGAATGAGGTAATCATCCCCAACCTTGAGTCTGTTTTCATCCATCAATCTTGAAAGAATACGGTATAGAGCGGAGAAACAGTTATTAAACCATATGGCAGGAGAGGTGCAGCAGTTAGGGGTGTCACATTTGTTCAAAGTGGAATAGGTCGAGCCCAAGAATTTTGGCAAGCGAAAACCAAGTTTAAGATCCCCAAAAAGTTGCAGTGTTGACAGGTTTGTAGTGAATGGTTTAGAAAAACCCCATGTTGGTTTATAAGCTGCTTCTCCCCTCATATCCGTTTCTATTAAGATTGAGGGGCTGAACACATCGATCAAAGGGTTGAGGGACTGATTACCTCATTTTCCCCCCCTGTTTTTTAAGTTTTCCCCCAGTTGGACTGATAACCCGTGTGGCGAAACGTTTCCTCAAAAAAGATACCAAGTTTGACATGTGTCTAATTTATCACCATTTTGTTAAAGGTGTCCGTGGTGAGCACCGTTGTGTTGACACTGTGTCAGTGGTGGCACACATTTGTTGACACTGTATCCCCTGGTGAGCACACCTTGTGTTGAGACGGTTACGTGGTGAGACACACTTGGTTGACACTGTGTCCGTGGTAAGCCAAATTTTGTTGCACGGTGAGTGGTGGCACACTCTTGTGTTGCACTGTGTCCGGGGGAGCACACACTTTTTTTGACCGGTGTCCGTTGTGAGCACACACTTGTGTTGAACTGTGTCCGTGGTGAGCAAACCTTGTTTACACTTTTTCGTGGTGACAAACTTGTGTTGACCGGGCCTTTGGTGAGCACACACTTGTGTTGACACGTGTCCGTGGGAGCACAATTTTTGGTTGAGCGGTGTCCGTGGTGAGACACACTTGTGTTGACACTTTTTGTCAGTGGTAAGCACACCCCTTGTTTTGACAGGGTGCCCGGGTGAGCACACTCTGGTTGACACTGGTCCGGGGGGGCACAAACTTTTTTTGGGACACGGTGCCCGTTGTGAGCACACCTTGTGTTGACACTGTGTCCGTTGGAAAACACTTGTGTTACATGTTTTCGTGGTGAGCACACACTTTGTTGACACGGTGTCCTTGGTGAGCAAAATTTGTTTTGCCGGTGTCCGGGTGAGCACCACTTATTTTACACGGTGTCCTTGCGGCACTTTTTTTTTTTCGTGTTGCATTGTCCGGGGAGACCATTTTGTTTTGTCACTGTGTCCGTGGGAGCACACACTTGTTTTAAACACGGTGTCCTGGGAGCACACACTTGTGTTGACCTGGTCCTGGTGGGGGCACCCCATTTTGTTTTGGGTGCCGTCGTGAGCACAACTTGTTTTGACACTGTGTCGGGGTGAGCCCCCAACGTGTGTTGCACGGTCCGGGTGAGCACAAAATTTTTTGACACGGTGTCCGTGGTGAGCACCACTTGTGTTGACACGGTGTCCGTGGTGAGACACCTTGTTTTGACACTTGTCCGTGGTAAAGCACCACTTATTTTGCACGGTACCATGGTGAGCCCCTTTGTTTTGACATTGTTGAGAAATGCATAAAAGTTAATTTTAAAAACTTATACTTAACTTTAAAAGGAAAAATCATCCCCTGCACAGCCGCCCCTGCAGACGGTCTAGAAAGCTGTCAAAACCATCTCCTGGGCTTCAAGAAATATAATTTGTAAGATTATAAATTCCCCCTGGGGGGTGTTATTCACATTTTCATTCACTGAGGGCTGGAAAAATACCAACTTGGTGGACCAATGGTCGCATACACCGGGGTTTATGATAAGGCAACCCCGCTTTAATATCTCGCAGTCAATGAGTACACACGGTTTAGACATTTACCGGGAATGTATTGACCCGTAATTTGCCCGGAAACCTTTGAGTTGTTTAAAAAGTGGTTCTTTGAAGAATGTGCACTACACTTGTTGGATCGCAAAACTCGTTTTTACACTGTTCATCAAAAATTGTTCACACAATATCACTGAGAAATTGATCCAAATTCGTAAGTGTTTATCTGTTTTGTGGACATTTGTCCACACTAAGCACAGTCCGTGTTCTTTGTTGGTTATCCCGGCATCATGTCCTCTCAGTAGAGTCAAAATAATCTCAAGACGCCACAGCGCCCCCTTTCCGTCACTTTCCCTAGCACAAAAAAAAAAAAGCTGACCTAGTATTTTTGCTTCCTTGCCACTTCCTCGATGAAGCCCCAAACAAATGTTTGATTCTTGGTTTTAGCATAGAAAAAATGTCCACTATTTTTTCCAGGTAATAAATGGGGGCAGGATTTTTTCCCTTTAAATTGTCCTGCTAAAGTAAGAGATGTACTGCTCTTATAAAAATAAATTTTCAAAAACTGGAGCAAGGAGCAGAGGGCCCTTTGACCCCGCATACCCTATGGCATCGTGCAATTACTCACTTAGCAGTAAAAAGACGCTCGCCCCTTCTGAGAGGGCTTGGCCCCTCAGGGCTTTAAAAGGGGCTAAAGGCGAAGGGGGCTGATACCCCCCTCCCGGGGAAAAATTTTTCCCAGACATGGTGTTTGTGGTGAGCACCCACTTGTTTGCACTGTGTTGTGAAGGCTTACTCAGCCCCGTAACAACTTAGTCAGTATTCCAAAGGTGGCTCCTCCCAGGAAAAAAAATGAATAAAAAAGAAATAAAAACAGACAATATAAACCCCTTTTTTTTTAGGAAAAGGAAAATGTAAAAAAATAAATCTGAATGGGACCTAATTTAAAGAAATATGAAAAATGAAAAAAGAAAGAAATTACATTTGAACTCAACATGATTAAAAGGGATATAGTGGTAATGGGGTGTCGGGTTGGTGACATGTGTGTTGTTGAAATCGTAGCCGTTGTGATGTGGGGGGGGGGGGTTACAGGTGTTGGTGACCACCCCCCGCCTTTCTTCAAGGTGTAGCCGTGTTAATTATTTCAGATGACGGAAAAGAGGTTCGTTACCACTGCTTGATGAGGGGTTAGGCCTGTTTTTGGCTTACAAAAAAGGTAAGTAGATTAACCCTGGGGCTCAGGACGTTATTCTCCTTCTATTTTCTTGTTGGTTGGCGGGTGACCCCCCCCATCATTCAACTGTAAAGAGGTTTCCCCCACTGTTTAAGAAATCACTCTCCATGAAAGTACAATACCTAAAAGATGTGGGTTATTAAACTTTTAACAGAAAAAGAAAAATTAATTATTGGTAAAAAGTAAAGTTTTTAAACCCAAATAAGCCCATAAAATTGATCAGGCGTGTAACTTACAGTAGTGTTGGGAGTTGTGGTCAGTGATTTACTGTTTGACCGGGCCCACACGTACCTTTGGGGGGGGGGGGGGAAGAGGGGGGGGAAGGGTTAGCAGGAGCAAGACTGACCCCCTTAAAAGCCCCCGCAATCAAACTATCACTTTCGAGGGGGGGGAAAAAAAGAAGGGGGGGAAGAATCGGGACGGACTTTCCCCCTCCCTTTAAACAAGTGGGCAAGGAAACTATTGTTACTATATACTCCCTCGTATCCTATCTTTTGAATTTTTCCCTCACACCCCCCATACCAAGACTTATAGTAAAGGAGTATAGAAAAAGGGAGGAAAAAGTTCTAACTCAGGGAAATTGCTAAGAAACAAATCTTCTAGGGGACTGTCACGACTTAACCGTCAAAAAATTAATTGGATAAGCTTTGATATACACAATATGGAATTTAAAAAAAGTTTGGGTCCCAATGTCCCCCCAAGAGGCGACGTTGGTTCCCAAAAAAGTTTCTGGGTATATCAAAGGTTTGTGGTCCTTTCTAAAATAAATTCTTTTCCCAGCAAAAAAAATTTTAAATTTTGGGAGTACCCCACACAAGGGCCAAACTTTCCCTTTTTCTAGGTGGGTTTCGTTTTGCGGGGGATTTTCCCGGGCTGGGAAATTACAGGGAAGGGAGTACCATCATGGTATTGTAGTAGCACTGCAACTAACCCGTATTGGAGGCATCAGTTCTTAAACAAAAGTTTTTTTAATATCTGGAAATCATTAGATAGGGTTTTTTCAAAAAGAATTTTAATTCATTAAACTTTCCCGGCACCTCGGAAAGTTCAAGAGGTTCCTTCACAGACTTTTTAAGAAAGTCGGATAGATGCCTGTAAGATCAGAAAGGTTGGGGGTAAACCTGCAAAAAAATTTTACAAACCCAAGAAAGTACGCACGAGTTCTTTTTTTTGGGGAATTTAAAATTCTAATAAAGCTTTGATCTTCTGGGGAGAGGCTGCAGAGAGTTATTAGAAAGTATCAGTCCAAGAATCTAATCTTGTTAACCCAAGGAAGCATTTCTTGGGCTTGGCAGTGAGGCCATTGAGCGTAACCTGAAAAAACTGATTTAATTTTTGGGTTTTGTTTGCCCACGTGGATGTCATTAGAAAATTTTATCAAAAAACTGAAACATTTGAATTACTCAAGCCTTTCTCACAGTCCACTAGTAGCACAGGCGTTCCAAATCAAAGGGGTAAGTTTATACTGAATCAGTCCTTGGTGTGTAGGAAAAAGGGGTGACGCTTAGAAGAAGGATCTAACATTACTTGATGAATCCCTGCGCAATATCAATTCTAAAAAGAAGGAAGGTCATAAAATTTGTGTAGATCGCTTCTTTAAAGGGATAGGCTCGCACCCACCGAGTTATAGATTAAGGCTCTAAAGTCAATACAAGTCTATATAAATTATCCTCCTTCTTAACCTGACTACTGGTGGCAATATGCAATCTGAAGGTTCAAGATCTTTATTTTAATTTTTTGTCACCTCCGGTCAAAGATCCCTAAGGTAAAACGGGAAATGGGTTAATTTCCGTTTTGATCGGTTGTTCATCAAAAAGTTATTTATGGCTGCCGTGGAGGTAACACTGGAAAAATAAAAGACGTTTAAAAAAGTTATTCACCTTTAAAAGTAGTTCGGTCTCTTATGGTCATCCAAAGATTCATTAATTTTAATGTTGGTTGCCCCGAGGGTCAAGAGCACCAAGTCTTTAGTTCTTCTCATAGTCTAAGTTATAGGTGTCAATTACGCAACTTTTTCTTTGTTTGTTTATCAAGTTGTGGGGAAAAAAATAAGTCAAAGTTTTAGGCATTAAAACCAAAATTTTTTGGTAATATTTTTTAAAGGGTGTTGATAGATAAGTTTGGGTTTTCCCTTGTTCTAGAGGTAGCAACTTTCCCAAAAATTTTTAATATTTTTTTGGCCCTTTTCCCATGCTACTAATAATTTATTTGATTGTAAGGAAAAGGTACCAGAAACTTCATCCCTACTTTAAAACTTTCCCTTGACTTTTGGAATCAAAATATTTTTTGTACTGGCCCTTGACAAGCTTGGGGTTTTTCGAAATTTGTAAAGGTCTCCTCAATTTTGGATCTCAGGTAAGGAGAAACTGGTCGAAGTGAACCTCAGCTTTTCCCTCCTCATTAGCCTAAGTCATAAAGGATGGCAAGGGGCCTCTGGCCTGTCACCAAGAAAAGTTAAAAAAGGTAAAAAAACCCCAAAAGTCACTGGGAACCTCCCTCGGCAAACAAAGCACAGGGTAGGTAACGATGCCACCCTTATGTTTAAAGGAGAAAAGTTTTTTTAAAATTGGTTTGAAATCGAATGCGGGCCTAAAACCCTCCCATTACAGCTGGGATGTAGGGTTTGTGGTGAAAAAGGTTTAAATCCCAAAAGTTGGAAAGGGGATGTTGCATTAAGTCAGATGTAAATTTGTGTCCCACGGCAGACCCAAAATTTCTCTGGGGATGCCCACTCTGGAGAAAGGGAAAAAAGGGCTTCACCCACCTCGGTAGTATTATGGTTTTAAGGGAACGGCTTCGGGAAACCAAAGCAAAACAATAATTTTAATATATATCTATGCCCCCCAGTTTGAAAGTGGAGAAAAGGGGCCCAAAAGATGTAAAACTACTCTTTAAAAGGGGTACTGTAAAGACTGGCATTTTGACCAAGGTATACCTGGTACCTCGGGAGGATGACAGTTTGGCAAACTTTACACGATCTAAAATAGGTAGTGACATCTGAGGATATTTTTGGCCAAAAAAGGTTTCCCAAATTTTTTTTAAAGGTTTTACGATGCGAGAAATGTCCGGCCAGGGGAGGTCGGGCCCATTTTTAAAAAACAGTCTTCTGCATTGACTTGAAACAACAAAGAGGGAATAGTCTTTTCCATCTGATTTAATTTGAATACTGACTTGTACAGGATACCTTTTATATATTAAAATTTTATATAAAAAATTTTTTTCTTTTGGTAACTTGATTTTTTTATGGCATATGGCAATTCTGAGAGAAGACAATTACGTTGTAAAATTTACAAAGGAGTCCCTTTGATATATCTAAAGGCTTAAAATCAGGGGGAAAAACAAAGGATGGACAGTAGGGAGAAGTCGGGCTTTGGTCTGAGCCCTATCAAAACATTATGGTAGAGGGATATCTTCCTTTCATTAACAAGTGACCGGGATCCTATACCCGCTTTCGAAAATAATCACTGGTTTTTTTAATCCCACATGAATCTCACGAGACATTTCCATCTGAAATTTCGAGGGGTTCTCTGACTCTACAGAAAGGGGGGGCGAAAAAACTTGTGCTATCTTTGGGATGAAAAGGTCAACCCCAGAAGGGAAGAAAGGCACCTTTTACATTACCTATTAGTATGGAGCAAGAAACTGTACGGCTTCAGACAAAACCTTTAACCCTTTTGCCTAAGTAACAACGGGGGAGGAAAAGTTCTGTACGGGGCAATAGTCGAAATTATGCAAGGAAAGAGTTTCTTTAAGTTAGGGGAAAGCTTATCAAAATGACTATACTGGCATCCGTTCTCGTAAAATGGTAGATACATTAAGTCCATTAACTGTTTTAACAAAGGGTGCTTGGTTTATTGTCTTTAAAACATTTTCCCAAATTTTTTGGGCCTTTTTTAAAGGACAATCTGGACGTTTATGGCCTTAACACCAACAAATGAAAACAGGAATAAAAGAAATCACTTTTACTTTCCCCTAGAGGGTTTTATTTCTTTAAAGGGCTGACGAAAAATTGCCCTTAAGGTTGCCCTTTAGGACTTTTTGGAATTGTGAGCCTCGGCATCAATCAGCGACCTCAGCAACTTCCCCCTTTAATCAGGGGAGTTCTCTAATGAATGTTCTTATTGGTGGGGAAGAGCTTCAGGAAAATGGCGCAACCATGAAGTCTCGAAGAGATTTATAACTGTGATCAATTCCCAACTTATCCAAAAGTCGAACAAACGAAAGAGTGTTACCTGTTTAACTGCTGAAAGTTCTGGCCAGGCTGTAAAGGTGGCATACCCCGAATCTTTCCTGTAAGAATTTGTGGTTTTTTTTTTTTTTTAATGCTTTAATGATCCTTCTTCGTAGGCTATAATTCATGAATATCCGCACAAGTTTCATAGAATTCAAGGCTGTACCAGAAAATAACATTCCCCCTTTTTTATCCAGGTATCAGAGGGCCTTCACAAGGGTGCAGTATTTTCAAAAACCCGTAATTATGAGTAATGCCATCACCCCCCTGAAGGGAGGTAAATTAGGTGTTTGGGGAAAGTGCATAGCTGATGATGTTTATTTTCCTTCCTCTAATTGTTGTTTTGTTAGAGTTAACTTTTTATTCTCAATTAAGGCGGATTTTTGAGTTCGCGATCTTTTCTCTCTCTATAACTCATGTTCTTAGCTTTTGCCTCACGTTCCTAGTTCTTTCCCCACATTTTCAGCTCTTTTTCATGTTCTTGCTGTTCCCAACTTTCTATCCTTTTTCTTTTTTTAAGTTCTCTTAATTTAACTTTTTCCCCACGTACTTTTTTTTGTTCCTCATGTACCTAGCTCTCTCCTCACGATCAAGTCATCACGTCCTTTTTGTTCTCTCTCTCTTTCTAACTGTCTATCTTGGTTTTCTCTTTCAATTCGATCTCTCTCCCTTTTTATCCTCTCTTTTTTTCTAACTGTCTTTCTTGATTCTCTCTCTCTATTCTTTCTCTCTCCTTTTTTCTCTCCTCTTTCGATTTCCTTTCCTTTTATCTTTCCCTTTTCCCCTTTTTGTTTCTTCTCTCTCAATTCTCTCTCTTTCAAGTTTTCCTGGATCTTAGCACTAATGAAAGATTTTCCCAAATTTTTTTTCCCCGTTTTACCTAACTTACTTTCCCGCTTCATCCAAAAATGGTACCTCCATACTTGCGAGAATAACTTAAACTACAGGGGGAAAAGAAAGGGGGATTAAAGAAAAAGGAGGGTTCAAATTTCCCGCTCCATCAAAATGTAAAAAAACCAAGGGCTCGTTTTACTTCAATTAAACGAAGGGGTTTTATGCCGACCCGAGCAAACAGTAAGTAGAATGGGGTACTTGACATCCCAAACTTCCACCAACAAATCAGAGTGTCCCCACAACAGTTCCCTTGATATAATAAAGAGCTCATGAAACAAAATTTTCACGGAAAAATCTCGGGGCCCTAGAGTCTATTCCTCCAAAGTTTTTCAAGCTCTAAAAGGTGGCAAATTAAAAATTTTCCTGCCTGACTTGCTTACAATAAATTGAGACTCAACAAACACCAAAAATTTTTTTAAAAACCCGTACTGATCCTACCCTGAGAATGTTACTCATGGCTGGTGATAACCGTCTGTGGAAAGGCGCGTTGAATTTCCAATGGTAGATTAGAATGGAATTGAATCTTGATTTAGTAGAGTTGATCCCGGCAAAGGGCGCCCTTTTAGGCTTCTCAGCCCCTGTAACAAAATTCGTCAGTTTAGAAGGGGCTCCTCCTCAGGAAAAAAATGAAAAGAAAAAGGAAAAAATAACGAAAATTTAAAAATTTTTTTTTTAAAAAAGAAAATTAAAAACAATAAAACTGAAAAGGGTTTTTTTAATTGAAAGAAAAAAAGAAAAAAAAGAAATGAAAAAAATTACATTGAAAACAACGCTAATATAGGTATATGTGGTTTAAAGGGGTGTAGGGGTTGGTGACACTGTGTGTTGTTGAAATGAAAACTGTTTCTATGTGGGGGGGTTTGCAGGTGTTGGGACCACCACCGGCCGTTCTTCACAGAGTGTGCCTTTAATTACTTCAGATGCAGGAAACAGGTTCGTTTTCCCTCTATGATGAGGGGTTAGGTCCTGTTTGGCTTACATAAAAAAGGTAATGATTAAACTGGACGTCTCAGGACGTTAGTCCGTCTCCTTCTATTTTTCTCGTTGGTTGGCAATGACCCTTCTGTCTTTTCCAAGCTGTAAGGGGAACAGATTACCCATGCTTAAGAAATCACCCCTGAAAGTCAATACCTAAAAGATGTGGTGATTTTTAAAAAACATTTAACAGTAAAGCAAAAGGGATAAGTTAATTTTTGGTCAAAAGTGAAGTTTTTAAAACCAAAAAGTCCACAAAAATATGATCAGGCGTGTACTTACAGTAGTTTTGGGGAGCTGGAGTCCAGTGTTTTTACTGTTGACCGGACCCCCCACACGTCACCTTTCGGGGGGGGGGGGGGGGGGAAGGGATAGCGGGAGTAGATTACCCTACCTTTAACAAGTACCCGGCAATGAAATATTGTTAATAATTTTCCTCCTCTCCTATCTATTAAAACTTTTCCTCACAGGTCTGGGTGAGCAACACTTATTTTGACACGGTCCGTGGTGAGCACACTTTTGTGTTGCAGGGTGTCCGTGGTGACACCACTTGTGTTGACACTGTGTCCGTGGGACACACACTTGTGTTGCAGGGTGTCTTGGTGAGCACACACTTGTGTTGACACATTTCACGGTGAGCCAAAACTTTGTGGACACAGTTTTCGGTAGTAAAGCTCCTCTTGTCTTGCAAAATGGTCAACTCCTCCTAACGCATTTCACATTTTCTTACCATGAGGTTCGCCTCCACATTAAAGGAGTTTCCTTACCAAGGTTCCAACTGTTCTCTTTTCCCCAACCTCCCCTTCCCCCGGCTTTATTTGATCCTACGTTTGCAGTCTCATAACGTGCGTAAGCAGCCTCGGGAAAGGATGGGGGGAAAATTTTGGTTTTTCTTTTGGGAAACGCTGCCTTATGGGAAAGGCCGAGTTTTAAAAGAAAAAAAAAAAAAGAGGCCTCCTGTATTATTTCTTTACTTATTCGTTTAATGTTTGGTGTCAAAGGGTTTTGGTTGTTTTGACCTTTATCTTTATTAATGCGGTAAACGAAACACAGACGTTTTTCTGCATATTGCCCCCACTTTCTTTTTAATGGCGTTTTTGTGGAAATATTGTGGTGCTAGTGAACCCCATGAGGAAATTTTTGGACACACAATTTTCTTTGTGCAAAATATGTTGAAAGGTTGGATCGATTTTTGTTTGTATTCTGAGGTTTTGGACTCATACTTTTTTTAGGATATTGCCCTGACTGTACTTACAAAATATCTCTATTAATTATTATTTAAATATTTCTGGATATTTATGAATATGGATTTGGTAAATTACAGATGTACGAAAATAGAATCTAGAACACTTTATACAGTGAGGTAAAACATTGTTATTGTTATTTTACGTGGGGAAAAATTGTTAGGTATTATACGTGATATAAACATTGTTACTGTGTATAAAAAAGTAGGGAAAAATTATTATTTTGTATTATACAGTGATTAAACTTGTATTATGTATTTACCTTTGTGTTGGTTTTTGATGACTTAATAAAATTTGATTGTAATATATAATTATTAATTGAATTAAGCTAAATTTTTTATTCCTTTAAAGAATATTTTTCGTAAATTCAGGTGTTTATATACCCTAAATTTTTAAAAATTAAATAACAATTTTTTTTTAAAAATTAATTTTTTCTCATCCTATTGCCAAATAATTTTATTGGGTTGAAAATTTTTAAGGAATTTTAATTCACATGTAATAATTTACTTACGTGATATAAAAATAATTTTATTAACTTAAACCCTTGTAATAAAAAAATTACATTGATTTACTTAAAATTAGTTTAGAATAAGGATAAAAAGAGGAAAATATTATTTTTTTTGTTTAAACAAAAAGCGTTTTAAAAAGTCCCCATATTCCTTCTGTCTTTAAAGAAAATTTTAGTTTCACTGGCGTTGAAAAAATGGTCAAAGAAACAGATTTTAAAATTTATTTAAAAAATTGGGAGAACAACCCCAAAATTAATCCATTTCTAAAAAAAAAAAAAAAAAAAAAAAAAAAAAAAACAAGTTATGG
>NW_026506022.1:0-16154 GCF_026875155.1 Cherax quadricarinatus
TAATCGCACTAGCTTTTGTATCTTATATTGTTTACAAAACTTGTTTACAAAATGAACAATAAAAAAAAATTTTTATTACTATTGTTCTATTTACAAATGTACAATTACTGGACACTTATCAGAACTGCGCAGCTTGGGAATTTTTGAAACAGGGGTGTAGCTCAGGGGTAATTTACACTCTTCACACATAAAAAATGTCTGTGTTTTTGTGGCATTTTGTGGTTGTGCACAGACATAACCCCTTCTGAGCGGGCCTCAGAAAGAGGGCACTGTTGATAATTTCAGGGGCGTGGCTTTGCAAGTGTGTTTCCTTGGTACTTGAATATTATTTGTGTGATGACTGACAAACAAAATTCACCATGTTTGTTTTTTGTTGGTCTTCAACTTATACATATTATAAGCATTCAGTACTGGATCATTAATAAAGTTGTGGACAGAACAAATCATCATTCAATTTTTTCATTTCTAATTTGAGTCTTAGCTGTAAATTGCTCCACCCCACAGTATAACTGTGACTTTTATTCTCTCTAAATTCTATTTCAAGAGCTTCTTAACACTTAATAGGGATTTAAGTATCTGGAGAAGATTCTTCATGCACTTAAACCATTTATGGATAGGGATTTTCCAGAATAGATAAAGCATTTAAAACTATGGATAGACAAAAATATTAGAAGCAGTGGTAAATTTTTCATAAATGAACTACACTTTATATTAAGAGTCATTACTTTTCCCAAGTTTTTTTAACTTGGGCAGATATATTGATCCGTTCCACAAGTATGCATGTACACTGTATGTGTCTTTTTTTTGCCCATAAAAAACTAGTGAAAACTTTATCCAGTTTGTTTACACAGTACCTGGATAAGGGGACTCCAAACCATTCTGTAAGTTTTAAATGCAATAGGTCTATGCATGAGGTCACTGTCATGTACAAGATCAAAAGATTACCACCATGCGTAGGTCTGTAGTTATTTTATTTCTATATTGTATATGTTTATATAATCATGGTCTATGAACTTTAAGCTTACCTTTGTTCATTCACCTTTTCGACAGTGCTCAGCTGACCAGGTGTTGGCTGTGGCCCTTTTTCTCCTGTTGACCCCCAGCACTATTTCACTTGTGGAAAGAACCACATTTCCTTTTGGAGTTATGATAGTGGTATGCTGGGCCAAACGTCTGGGGATCTTTGAGAACCGTGAGCGTCCCAAATATTTTTACTTCCATATCCTTCACAGATGCGGGCCCAATGCAATTCTGGTGACCCCAAATGGGAATCTTCTGATTTGGCAAAGAGGTTGGATACATGTTAACTATTTCTTATTATGTTTTATATTTTTTGTCTTTACACTCAGTTCATGTTAATCTTACATTATCATTTATAAGTAGACCCATCTAAACATGTTAAAGATTTTTTAAAATCATTTATAAGCATTAATTTTTAGAAGATTAAAATAAGCACTTGCTCTGCTTTTCTATATTACCTGTGTTTATTTGTTTACTTCCTTAATGTAAGGTGTATATAGATTGTGTGAGATGGAATCAAAGGTCCACATATGTAAGGTATGGGGAATAAGTTCAGTGATAGCATGAAATTGAATTATCCAGGTTTTGAAGATCATATTATTATATAACTGCCTGGAGAAACTGTTTTTCTGTTTTTGTGACTACTCTGTGAAAGCGAAATTATCAGTGACAATTAAGCTTTTAGCTATATAGATTGGAGAAATTATTTTAGTATGGTAACATTTTCTTATGAATTTTATTTTTTCATCTTTACAGGTGGCAATACAGTTTACAAGATGGTACGTGGGGCCCATGATGGCCCAGTGTTTTCCATCTTGGTACAGAAGGATGGAGCCATTATCACAGGAGGAAAAGGGAAATGGCCAAATTGTAGAGTGGGATAGGGCCCTGGAGCGCACAGGCAATACGATTGAGGTAATTTTTAGTCAAGTTCATAAAGAAACTAGATAATGGCTTTTATTTCGGGTGTAAAAATTGGGCAGGGAGGTATGACACCTTTTAGGAAAGAGGAGAAGCCAGATATGACTGGAGAGGAGGTGCATGAGGCAGTGGTAGAATGAAAGGAGTAAAAACAGCTGGGATAGATGGGATTAAACATTAATGTTAAAAGCAGGTGGAAATATAGTTTTGAGTGGATGGTATATTTGTTCAGTATACAGGGGGGGGGGAAAGGGTCCCTTTGGGGATTTGCAGAGAGCATGCATAGTTCCTTTGTAAAAGGGATAAAGGGGACAAATGAGAGGAAAAGATAAAATGTATTGAATAAACCTTTTGAGTATACGGGTAAAGTGTATGATAGTTATTATTGGAAAAATACAGATAAGACAGTGAGTAGGTTTACAGAGGAACAAGGAAGCTTTAGGATGGGTAGAGGATATGTAGACTAATGTTTGCATTGAAACACATATGTGAAAAACAATACCTTGATAAAGGTAAGGAATTTTTCATTGCATTTATGGATTTAGAAAAGGCATATGATAAGGTAAATGAGGGAACAGTGTGGCAGATGTTAGAAATGTGTAAAGTGGGTGGTGGGTTTCTTAAAGCAATAACGAGCTTTTATTGGAAAAACGAGACTTAAAGGAATTATTTTCCAGTAAAAGTAGGCTTTAGACAGTTGATGTGTGATGTCACCATTGGTTTGTTGAACATAGAGTGACCCCCGAGTTTCGGGGATTAATCCGTTCCAGAGAGCCCGCCGAAGGTCGAAATTCACGAAACTTGAAGCCATTTTCCCCATAAGAAATAATGGAAAAAAATTAATCCGTTCCAGACACCCCCAAAATATTAAAATAATTTTTTTTTTTCAAATTAAATAAAGATTTACAAAATGAAAACAATCAGAAATCAAGTACATGCATTTAAAATAAATAATAATAACATTACACTTACCTTTACTGAAGACTTCTGGGTGGATGGAAGATGGGAGGAGGTGATAGGAGGAAGGTGTACACTTTTTTGGAAGGAGAATCTCCTTCCATTAGGACTTTAGGTAGCAAGTCCTTATCTGGGGTTACTCCCTTCTTCTTTTAATGCCCACTGGGAACAACTTGAGAGTCACTGGACCCTGGCGTACAAAATTATCTATCCAGAGAGGTCTTTTTCTGGCGTTTCTTTAAGATTTCCCTGAAGTGGGACACAACACTGTCATTGTACATGTTGCAGATACGGCTTTTTTCAGCTTGGTCAGGGTGATACTTTTCAACAAAACTTTGCAAATCATTCCACATTCCACACATGTCCTTAATCACTGAAGAAGGCACCTCATCCACTCCCTCTTCTGCCTCCTCTGAAACAAGTTCCTCGGCTGTGGTCTGATGCTGTTCCAGTTGAAGCTTTTGCAGTTCGTCAGTGGTTAGCTCTTCCCCGTGGTCCTCCACAACTCTTCCACATCCCGTCACTCACTTTATTTACCAAAGGGCTTGCACTAGCTTTCCTTGGGTCATGATAACTTATTTAGCAGTTGAAAGCACAAAAAAACAATGGATTATTGTGAAAAGTATTGTATGAACCCGTGGAGTGATGATCATGTTTGGTAAACAATGGCACACTGAGCGGAACGGCCGGGGGAGACTGGCTTTGTGTGTGCGGGTGACGGGCACAGGTACCGGACAGTCACCGAAAACGAGTTTTTTCACAAAACTCGAGGCCAAATTTTTCCCAAAAAACTCGCCGAAGGTCGAATTTCGCAAAAGTCAAAGGGTGCCGAAACTCGGGGGGTCCACTGTATTATGAATGGGAATCTAAAACAGGTGAATGCTAGTGGTTTGGGAATTGGTATGGGATTGAAAGATAGTGAATCTGTTAGTTAAGAAAACACAAGTGCAATTTAAAGTGACCCTTTTATTTTGGTAATATTTCGCTCTCCAGGAGCTTTGTCTAGCTGTTACAAACAATGCAGTGACACAAGAGGGTATGTATAGGTTAGAATGAGGGGGTAAGGCACAATATAAACATTATAGAGTACAATAGGAAATCCACTTTAAAGGTTGTTCCGCTAATACGGACACTTCAAATTATGACCAAAACTCACTATACAGCTTCCCCAACTGGCTTTCTAATACGGTCACAGCCCCCCCACCTGGTTTGTTTACATTCTCCATGAGCACGCGTTTTTCTCCATTTTGTCTGGAAACTTTTTCCAAAAATTTCAAGTGTTTTTAAATTTTATTTCGTTTTTATATGTACAAGGTACCTCGGGATACAACAGCTCAAAAACTTGAATAATTATGTAAGTGTATTTATGTTTAAATGCTTTTGTAAGTGTATTTTTGGGGGTCTGAAACAAATTAATTTACATTATTCCTTATGGGAACAAATTCGTTCGATATCGTCACTCGAACAACCTTCTGGAACGAATTAAGTTCATATCCTGAGGTACCACTGTACTCTGGTAATTATACTTATGTATATCTGTTGGTAGACAGCAACCACCCAGGGAAGTACTACCGTCCTGCCAGATGACTGTGAAACAAAAACCTGTAACTGTTTTGCATGATGGTAGGATTGCTGGTTTCTTTTTCTGTCTCATAAACACGCTAAGATAACAGGGATATCTTGCTACTCCTACTTACACTTTGGTCACACTTCACAGACACGCACATGCATATATATATATACATACATCTAGGTTTTTCTCCTTTTTCTAAATAGCTCTTGTTCTTTTATTTCTTCTATTGTCCATGGGGAAGTGGAAAAGAATCTTTCCTCCGTAAGCCATGCGTGTCGTATGAGGCGACTAAAATGCCCGGGGGAATGGGCTAGTAACCCCCTTTTCCTGTATACAATTACTAAAAAAGAGAAGAGAAAAACTTTATAAAAAACTGGGTTGCTTAAATGTGCGGGAGTAGTGCGGATGACAAGAAACAGATGATTTCTGAGTTATGAATGAAAAGAAGTTGGATGTCCTGGCCCTAAGCGAAACAAAGCTGAAGGGGTAGGGGAGTTTTTAGTGGGGGGAATAAATGGGATTAAATCTGGAGTATTAGAGAGTTAGAGCAAAGGAAGGGGTAGCAGTAATGTAAATGATTCAGTTATGGAAGGAGAAAAAAGAATATGAATGTGTAAAAATTTAAGAATTATGTGGATTAAAGTAAAGGTTGGATGCGAGAAGTGGGGCATAATAAGCGTGTATGCACCTGGGAGAAGAGAGGAATGCAGAGGAGAGAGAGATTTTGGGAGATGTTTTAAATGAATGTATAGGAGCCTTTGAACCAAGTGAGAGAGTAAATTGTGGTAGGGGGCTTGAAAGCTAAAGTAGGAGAAACTTTTAGAGAGGGGTGTGGTAGGTAAGTTTGGGGTGCCAGGTGTAAATGATAATGGGGGCCCTTTGATTGAACTTTTGTATAGAAAGGGGTTTTAGTTATAGGTAATACATATTTTAAGAAAAAAGGATTAAAAAGTATACACGATATGATGTAGGGCGAAATACAGTAGTTTTTTTGGATTATGTATTGGTAGATAAAGACTGTTGAGTAGACTTCAGGATGTACATGTTTTTTTAGAAGGGGCCACAGAATATATCAGATCACTTTTTAGTTGTAGCTACACTGAGAGTAAAGGTAGATGGGATACAAGGAGAATAGAAGCATCAGGGAAGAGAGAGGGTGAAGGTTTATAAACTAAAAGAGGAGGCAGTTAGGGTAAGATTAAAAAAGCTATTGGGAGGATAGATGGGCTAATGAAAAGGCATAGCAATGGGGTCGAAGAGGTATGGGGTAGGTTAAAAATGTAGTTTTAGAGTGTTCAGCAGAAGTTTGTGGTTACAGGAAAGTGGGTGGGAGGAGGGAAGAGGAGCGATTGGTGGAATGATGATGTAAAGAGAGTAGTAAGGGGAGAAAAAGTTAGCATATGAGAAAGTTTTACAAAGTAAGAAGTGATGCAAGGAGGGAAGAGTATATGGGGAAAAAGAGAGAAGTTAAGAGAGGGGGTGGGAAACAATGTAAAAAAAGAGCAAATGAGAGAGTGGGTGAGATGTTATCAACAAATTTTGTTGAAAATAAAGAAAAGTTTTTGGAGTGAGATTAACAAGTTAAGAAAGCCTAGAGAACAAATGGATTTGTCAGTTAAAAATAGGAGAGGAGGTATTAAATGGAGAGTTAGAGGTATTGGGAAAGAGGGAAAGGGAAAATTTTGAGGAATTGTTAAATGTTGATGAAGATAGAGAAGCTGTGATTTCGTGTATAGGGCAAAGGGGGAATAACATCTTGTAGGAGTGAGGAAGAGCCAGTTGTGGGGTGTGGGGAAATTCGTTTAGGCAGTAGGTAAAATGAAAGGGGGTAAGGCAGCCGGGATTGATGGGGTAAAGATAGAAATGTTAAAAGCGGTGGGGATATGTTTTGGAGTGGTTGGTGCAATTATTTAATAAATTAGGAAGAGGGTAAAGGTACCTAGGGATTGGCAGAGGGGCATGCATAGTTCCTTTGTATAAAAGGCAAGGGGATTAAAGAGAGTGCAAAAAATTATAGGGGATAAGTCAAGAGGGGAAAGTAATGAGAGTATAGTTTTACCAACGCTCTTATATGGGTGTGAAGCGTGGGTGATGAATGTTGCAGCGAGGAGAAGGCTGGAGGCAGTGGAGATGTCATGTCTGAGGGCAATGTGTGGTGTGAATATAATGCAGAGAATTCGTATTTGGAAGTTAGGAGGAGGTGCGGGATTACCCAAAACTGTTGTCCAGAGGGCTGAGGAAGGGTTGTTGAGGTGGTTCGGACATGTAGAGAGAATGGAGCGAAACAGAATGACTTAAAGAGTGTATCAGTCTGAGTGGAAGGAAGGCGGGGTAGGGGTCGGCCTAGGAAGGGTTGGAGGGGGGGGGTAAAGGAGTTTTGTGTGGCGAGGGGCTTGGACTTCCAGCAGGCATGCTTTGAGCGTGTTTGATAGGAGTGAATGGAGACAAATGGTTTTTAATACTTGACGTGCTGTTGGAGTGTGAGCAAAGTAACATTTATGAAGGGATTCAGGGAAACCGGCAGGCCGGACTTGAGTCCTGGAGATGGGAAGTACAGTGCCTGCACTCTGAAGGAGGGGTGTTAATGTTGCAGTTTAAAAACTGTAGTGTAAAGCACCCTTCTGGCAAGACAGTGAGGGAAAGTGAATGATGGTGAAAGTTTTTCTTTTTCGGGCCACCCTGCCTTGGTGGGAATCGGCCGGTGTGATAATAAAAAAAAAAAAAAAAGTCTGTTGAGTGTACCTGGTAAAGTGTATGGTAGAGTTATAATTGAAAGAATTAAGAGTAAGACGGAGAATAGGATAGCAGATGAACAAGGAGGCTTTAGGAAAGGTAGGGGGTGTGTGGACCAGGTGTTTACAGTGAAACATATAAGTGAACAGTATTTAGATAAGGCTAAAGAGGTCTTTGTGGCATTTATGGATTTGAAAAGGCTTTATGACAGGGTGGATAGGGGGGCAATGTGGCAGATGTTGAAAGTGTATTGGTGTAGGAGGTAGGTTACTGAAAGCAGTGAAGGTTTTTTACGAGGTAGTGAGGTCAAGTTAGAGTATGTAGGAAAGAGGGAAATTTTTTCCCAGTAAAAGTAGGCCTTAGACAAGGATGTGTGAGTCACCGTGGTTGTTTAATATATTTATAGATGGGGTTGTTAAGAGAAGTAAATGCGAGGGTCTTGGCAAGAGGCGTGGAGTTAAAAGGTAAAAGAATCACACACAAAGTGGGAGTTGTCACAGCTGCTCTTTGCTGATGACACTGGGGCTCTTGGGAAGATTCTAAAGAGAAGTTGCAGAGATTGGTGGAGAATTTGGTAGGGTGTGCAAAAGAAGAAAATTAAAGGTGAATACAGGAAAGAGTAAGGTTATGAGGATAACAAAAAGATTAGGTGATGAAAGATTGAATATCAGATTGGAGGGAGAGAGTATGGAGGAGGTGAACGTATTCAGATATTTGGGAGTGACGTGTCAGGGGATGGGTCTATGAAAGATGAGGTGAATCATAGAATTGATGGGGAAAAAGAGTGAGTGGTGCACTTAGGAGTCTGTGGAGACAAAGAACTTTGTCCTTGGAGGCAAAGAGGGGAAATGTATGGGAAATATAGTTTTACCAACGCTCTTATATGGGTGTGAAGCGTGGGTGATGAATGTTGCAGCGGGGGAGAAGCTGGAGGCGTGGAGATGTCATGTCTGAGGGCAATGTGTGGTGTGAATATAATGCAGAGAATTCGTAGTTTGGAAGTTAGGAGGAGGTGCGGGATTACAAAACTGTTGTCCAGAGGGCTGAGGAAGGGTTGTTGAGGTGGTTCGGACATGTAGAGAGAATGGAGCGAAACAGAATGACTTCAAGAGTGTATCAGTCTGTAGTGGAAGGAAGGCGGGGTAGGGGTCGGCCTAGGAAGGGTTGGAGGGAGGGGGTAAAGGAGGTTTTTGTGTGCGAGGGGCTTGGAAACTCCAGCAGGCATGCGGGCGTGTTTGAAAAGGAGTGAATGGAGACAAAGGGTTTTTTTAATCCCTTACGTGCTTTTTGGAGTGTGGCAAAGTAACATTTTAAAAGGGAATTCAAAAAACCCGGGCAGGCCGGACTTGAGTCCTGGGAGGGGAAGACAGTGCCGCACTCTGAAGGAGGGGGTTAATTTTTGCATTTTAAAAACTTAGTGTAAAGAAACCCTTTCTGGCAAGACAGTGAATGGGGGTAAATTTAGGGTGAAAGTTTTTCTTTTTGGGGCCCAAACCCCCCTTTGGGTTTGGGAATGGGCCCGGTTGATAAAAAAATAAAAAAAAACTTTTCCCTAAATTTTACTTACACATGTGCTGGCATGCAAGTACAAAATTAAAATCATAAGATTTGGTTTTTAATGCCCCCGGGGATCCATATTAGTAATGTTTAATAATAATACACCAACACCACTTATGACCTCCCTCGACATACGCCACTCGACTTACAACCGTACATGGTAGCGGGGGGGGGGTTTGGGCTGGCTAAATATATCCCCAAACTTACAATATTTGACGATACTCGGGGCGGAAATGCGCCAGGGCAGGCACCCACAGTTTGATTTTCCCCTCTCTATCAGCAGCATCAATGTAGTACATTAACTGTCCCCTAACTGAACGGGAAAAATTTCACACCAGGTCCCAAAAGGGGAATCTAAATTTTTGGCACGGGGAGTTTTGGTGGCAAAAAGGGCCAAGAAAAGGCTCTTACTCTCAAACTCTCTCATTTTTTTCACTTTTTGCACATAAATCTGTCTGTATCGTTGCCTATATATCTGCCCTGTCTTTTGTCTACCGTGTTTGCTGTTTTCCCGTGTTTTCTTTTCTACCTGTGTTTCGCCCTGCCTACCTGAAATGCCCTGTCTTTTCACCTTTGGTCTGTCTACCGTTTTTCTTGTCTTTCTGTCTGCTTTCTCGTCTCACCCGTCATAAAACCAACGGGTATTAACATGAAGCAGAGTTGTCCCATCTTCAGTTTTATGCTAAAAAATTGCTATATAGTTTAAATTTACCTATCAAAATTTTCCATTAAAATGACATAATAAACATTTGTATAAATAACAAAAAACCTGATAAAACACCCCTAGAAGAATAAAATTGAACAAACTATTTTAAACTTAAACATTTTGGGCACCTGGCTGGTGTACAGGTACACTTTAAAAATTTCATTAACCCTTTGACTTTTTCCCGACTTATAAATACGTCTTACACCCCAAAGTTTCTGACGTTTTTCCCCCCGGCACAAATTTCTAGCGGCTTCAAATCGAGCGCCAAACCCTGATAGGCCAACAGGGGAGAAAAAGGGCCCTCAGTTTGGGTGTGCACCCTGTGAAAAAAATCGGGGACCTAGCGGTGCATTGAGGGAAACGCCATGTTGTCAGTCCTTTTCACCATCCCTTTCTGGGAAAGAAGTTCCTCACTCCTCGGCGTTGGGGGTTCTTTTTTTTCCCCAAAGTAAATTGGGCCTAACAGCGATAAAAGGGGCCCAGTGCCAGTAAAATTAAAGGGTTTTTTCAAGTGATTTTTTTAACCGAAAAAAGTGCCCAGGATAACGTAAATAGGGGACGAAAACCCAGATGACCCAAAACCCCTTCGCCCCTCGGGGTCCCTTTTCCCGGGTTTGTTAAACGTTCACGTTCGCCTGCCAAAAGGAAAACGAAAGGGGAAACTTTTTGGGGTCGTTTACAAAAAAACCCTGTTTATAGCATGATAGTGTTTTAGTGATTTCAAAGTCATTGAAAGCAGTTCTAGTGACAGTGAAGTGAATATTCCCCAGTGAAGGCCCCATTATGAAATGACGTACCCGGGGGGCTGGTATGTTTCATATGTTTTTCCCAAAGGGGGAAGGGAAGAAACTCGGGGAGCACATCCCGGGCCCAACCCCAGGGCCTGTTTGTGAAAAATGACGATATTGTAACGATGGTATAATGGTAAACCAGTGGGGGAGGAGGCAGTGGGGGTGATAGTGAGGGGGGCACGGCCCATGTGGCACCACCCCGGGCCACGCTACTGCCCCGGGGGGCTGACCAGCAGAAAAACCCACCCCTAAAACCCCCTTACCCCACACTGCCACAACCTGCACCCCCACAAAACCTGACAGCCAACAACCACAGCCAAAACCCACGGTAAAATTTATCCAGACCCCACCACCAACCGCATTTTGGGTTTGGGCAGGAGGGTGACGAGTTTTTTTCCCCCGGGCCCCATGACTTTGATGAAACACAAAGTGGAATAAAGCCATCTTGTCCATTTGGGAAAACAATGCCAGGAACGGGAACTGTTTTGAGTTTTTCTTCGATGAACCCCTGATGGACATCTTTGTCGGGGAAAACCAACACATACGTGAAAAACCCCCGGCAAATAAAATTTTCTCTCACCAAAATCAGGGCTACAAAACCAGGAAAGGGAGAAAACTGGGCAGAGAGGGAACCTTTTTTTTTGCCACAATAATGCTTAGGGCCACAGGTTATAACACACGGGCCCCAACATACGGGCCAACAGATCGCCTGATTTCAACTCCATTTTTTATTGACTTATAGTGTCAATCTTTTCCCTGATACTGTTGCGTATGTTACACTTTTCAGCCCAAAACCCGGGCCCTGACAGAAGCGACAGGTTATATAAATAAAAATGTGTTTATGTCCCTAAAAACAAAATGCTGCAGGTTTTTTTAACCCCCTTTCAGGAAGCTTGTTATTAAATGAGTCCTTAAATTTTTTTAAAAGGGAAGACTCCATTCAAGCAATATAAAACCAAGCAAGGGAAAACCCGGTTTTGGGAAAAAAGCTTTTTTTTAAAACTGTGTGATTGCAGAATTTGGTCTTTTTTTTAAGATATTATTGTGTAACTGGCAGTAATATTTTGAGAGATACCATGAAGTTATTGGAAAATCTCTGGTGATGTTTGGGTTTGAACAAATGAGGAACCATTTTCTTGGGAAAAGGGGCCCTATGTTAAATTTTTGATAACCGGTACAAAAAGGGCCCCCTTCCCCAGTGATTTTTTTTGCGAGTGAACTTTACAGAAAGTGGGTGGCACAGGTGGTAATCGCAAAAATATTTCCAAGGGTTTGACGCTGGGGACTCGCAGAGGTGAGGGGCAACCTTTGCGCCAATGACATCATGGTTTCCCGGGGGATGACAAACTGGGTGGGCACTTTTTTGACAACATTTTACACAAACGAAAAAGGTACCCAATGGCAGGGACAACAGAGAGACCAATGAAAACCCTTCCCAAAGCCTGCAGCTGTCCCGGAATAAAAACCCCCAATATCGCCCTTGTGACAAATTGACATCAGATTTGGGGTTATCCCGACTGTGTAGCAAGAGTTTAATTGGGATTCAAACTTTTTTCCATCTTTTTGATATCTCTAGGGTAAATGCTTTAAAAACATATACAAGTTGAAGAAACCCAAAAAAAACACCAAAAAAAGGTGAATTTTGGCCCCGTCATTTTTTTAGACAAAAAATTCAAAGGGGGAAAAAAAGCAACCCTGCAATAGACCAGCGCCCACAACGGGCCCTCTCGTTTTTAGGCCTGGTGATCACACCCCCCCCAACCCGCCTCCTACTACTGCCAAGAAAAATGCTCAGAAGAGGGTTATGTAAGAAAGCATACCACAAAACGCCCACAAACACCAGAACACCTTTTTTGTTGAGGATGTGAAGTCCCCTCTGCCCTTACCCAAAGTTTTCCAAAAGTTTCCACAAGCTGCAGCAGTTCTAGGAACGTGGTTAGTGGGCCGTAAATATGTAAATATTTTTATGGGAAAAATAGTAAAAACATTGGGGGTTTTTTTTTTGTTTTTTTTGTGTTAAAAAAAGTGGAAAACACCAAAATAATAGTGGGTAAAGTTTTTTCGGGTTTTTGTGTTTTTAAAAAAATTTATGAAAATTTAACAAAGGGCCCCGACAAAGGGCCACAGGCCACATATGTTACCTGAAAAGAAAAATATTAAAAATGCAAGAAACCTTTGAATTAAGTAAATAAAAGAATAAACCGGGGGGGCGGGGAGTCGCCGCGGGTTTCCGTAAAGCACGTCAATTTTTCAAAAACCTTTTTCGGCTCTATATCTCGTAAGTAAATGATTTGGGAAAAAATTTTTTTTAGGGTTTTAAAAAGCTAGTAAAAAAAATTTTCCAACATTTTTTATAAGAAAAAATAATTTTTTTTTTTTTTGAATTTTGGCGACATAAAAATGAAAAAATTTTCCCGAGAGGGCCCTGAAAAAAGTCAAAAGGGGTTTAAAAGTGTTTTTATTGGTCCTTAAGACAAACCCTATTTAAAAAAATAAAAACACAATAAAATCACTCTGAAACACATTGGTATTAAAACGTTAATAAGACAAATTTTCTTAATTTCCCCCCTAAAGATTTTTTTTTTAAAAAATTTATAATAAACCCCACTAAATTTTCATATAAAAATTTAAAATAAATATAGATGTTTTTTTCCCGTTTGGGTTTCAGAGTGAAAAAAAACCATTCATGTTCGGGGTGGGAACAACAACAAAAACATAGGGTTTACAAAAAAATTTCGAACCTTTACCCCCATTCTCCCCACCCTTTATTTTATTTAATCTTGTTTACTTTACCTCTCCCTCTACATTAAGAAAAACAGATATTTTTTAAAGGGAAGTAATGAGTAAACACTAAAGATATTTTAGCTTAATAATAATATTATTATTAATATTAGTTTTCATACGTATTTTTGTATGTAAGTTGGTAGACAGAAACCACCCAGGGGGGTACTACCGTCCTGCCAAGTGATTGTGAAACGAAAGCCTGTAATTTTTTTTTAAAATGATGGTAGGGTTGGTGGGGGTCTTTTTTTCTGTCTCAAAAAAGCAAAATTTCAGGTCGTCTTGCTACTTCTAAATTAAAAACTTAGGGCCCCACTACACCCAAAAATGTACATTTTATTTTACACACTCACCTGAGTTTTCTTTGATTTTATTTATAGTTCTTTGGGCTTATTAGTTTTCCTTTTATTCCTGGGGAAGTGGAATAAAAATCTTTCCTCTGTAACCATGGTGTTGTAAAAGTCCAAAAAAATGTCGGGGGAAAAATGGGGTTTGTAACCCCTTTTTTCCCGTAAAAATTCTAAAAAAAATAAAAATAAGAAAAATTTTCCAAATGGGAAGTCTGATGGTTTTGGGGTGTTGTGCAAAAGAAAAAAAAGAAAGAAATTTTTGATGTTAGAAGGAAGAACCCGGGTGTCCTTTGGGTTTTTAAATTTAAACCCAAAATTGAAGGGGGGGAGATTTTCCGTGGAGAAAGGGAAAAAATGGGATTAGGTCAGGGGGGTTTTAAATAGAGTTAAGCTAAAAAAAAGGGGTTTAAAAATAAGTTGAAGGATAATTTTTTTCAAGGGAAAAAAGGGAAAATAAATGTATTAATTCAAGGGTTTTGTGGGGTAAAAAAAAGGTTGGATGTGAAAAAATGGGTTAAAGTAACATATAGGACCTGGAGAAGAGAGAAGTGAAAAAGAAAAAGAGAGAGGAAAAGATTTTTGGGGGAATGTTGAGTAAAAGTGTGGGGGGTTTTTTAAACCCAATGTGAGAGTAAAGGTTGGGGAAATTTTAAAAGCTAAAAAAGGACCAAAAAGGGTTTTTGGGGGAGTAGTAGGTAAATTTTTGGGGTGCCAGGGGAAATGAAAAAGGGACCTTTAATTGACATGTGTAGAAAAAAGGTTTGGGAATAAATAATACACCCCACCACTGACTTACAAACCCAGTTCGGTTCTGAGAAACCGGTCGTAAGTCCAAAATTTGGCTATGAATAAAAACAAAAACATTTTTGAAGACTTTAAAATTTTTTTGTTTTTTTTTTGGTATTTTAATTTTTTTTCCCTTACTTTTATGTTTTTTAGTACTGGATTTTTTTACTGTAAGGTTTAGGGGTAAACCCAATTTTTACAACACAAATACTTTTTATTTCCCCCAAAAATTTGGGATAAAAAAAAAGGGGCGTAAGTCCCCCCAAAGGGCCCTAATCCCGGAAAGGTAAAGGGTACAAATTTTTTGAAAAAGAGGATAAAATAAATAAACAAAGGAAAGATTAGCACCTAATGAAATAGTTTGTTTAAATTTTTTTTGGTGGATAAAAGGTTTTAAAGGGTAGGGCCCCCCGGGAAAGTACCAAATTTATAGGGGGGGCAACTGAATTCGATCATTTTTTAGTTGGGAGTACAGTTAGAAGTAAAAAGGGGATGGGAAAATACGAAAAAATTTCCCAAAAAGCAATTTAAAAGGGAGGTGAAAGTCTATAAATTTTAAGGGGGGGAGGGAAGTTCGGGTTGAATTTTAAGCAACAGTATTGGCAAAAGGGGGGCTGGTGCAAGTAAAGAGTAGTTGGGGGGGTTTAAGAGGGGTTTGGGAAAAATTTTTAAAAGTGCAGTATAAATGTGGGGGGAGGTTTTTTGGTTATAGGAGGGGGGGTTCCCGGAGGGCAAGGAATGATTTTGGGGGGAATCATGAAAAAAAGGGTGTGACAAAAGAGAAAAAGTGCCCTTTTAAAAGGATTTTTTTCAAAGAAGTGTTTATAAAAGAGTATAGTATATGGAGAAAAAGAAAGGGGAAAAGTGGGAGAGAGGGGCAAAAGGGGAGCAGATGATAGTGGGAGAAAGGGACTTTTCCAAAAATTTTAATGAAAAAAAGAAAAAAAATTTTTTGAGGAGTTAAACAAGTTTTAAGAAACCTAGGGAAATATGGGATTTTCATTAAAAACAAAGTAGGGGAGGTTTTGTAATGGGGGGATGGGGGTTTTTGGGGAGATGGTGAGAATATTTTTGAAAAGGGAAATTTTAAAAGTCAATGAAGAAAGGGGGAAGTAATTTCATGCACTTTTCCAGGGAGGTATACCATCTTTACGAGGAAGAAAAACACTGCGAGTGTGGGGGAGGGCGTGAGGCTACGTAGAATGAAAGGGGGGATGCAGCTGGAAAAATGACAGGATCTGACAAAAATGTTAAAACGGGATATAGGTTGGATGGTTTGGTATTTTTTTTTTAATAAATGTATGAAAGAGGGAAAAGGGACCTAGGGGGCTGGCGGAGGCAGTATATCCCTTTATAAAAGGGGAAGGGGGGCAAAAGAGATTGAAAAATTTTTAGAGGAAAATTCACTGAGTGTGGGAAGTGGAAAAGAAATTTTTTCTCCGTAAGCCATGCGGTCGTAAGAGGGGCTAAATCGGACAAAGGGCATAACCCCTTCTCCTGTATAAATTACTAAATTTAAAAAGAGGAACTTTTGTTTTTCTTTTTGACCCCCGCCTTCGTGGGAACGGGTGGTGTTTGAAAGAAAGTTCACTGAGTATACCAAGAAAAATGTAGGAGGGTTTTAATTTAAAGAATTAGAGGTAAAGCAGAATTAGGGTTGTGGAGAGCAAGGTGGTTTTTTAAATGGGTAGGGGGTGTGTGATCAAGTGTATACATTTAAGCATACATGTAAAAAGTATTTTAAAAAGGTAGGGAATTTTTTTTTGATTTATGGATTTTGAAAAAGGGAATGATAGGGAAGGGGGGCAAAGTGGCAGATGTTACAATTTTATGGAATGGTTTTTTAAATTATAAATGCTGTAAAGAGTTTGGAGGATAGTGAGGCCAGGTAGGGTGGTAAAGAGAGGAAAATACTTCCCTAAAAGTAGGCTTAGACAGGGATGGTTATTCACCATGGTTGTTTAAAATATTTTTAAATT
>NW_026506023.1:0-15740 GCF_026875155.1 Cherax quadricarinatus
CAATACCCTTGGTCTTTCAGTCAACTCCCCCTTCCTTCCTCAGCTGATTATGTTGTTTTCCTCCTGATGTGGCTATGCAACAGCTTTGGGTCAGACTTGACTTTAGATGCTTTGTTTTTTGTATTGTCGCTAAGCTCTCTTCTTATCTGTGCATATTCATTTCTGGCTCTTCGGCTGATCTCTTTTTTCCCTGGGTCCTTTGTCTTCTGTTCTTTTTCCATTCTCTAGTGCATCTAGTTTTTTGCCTCTACACCTTTGGGTGAAACCAAGGACTCAATTCTGGTTTTCCCCATTATTTCGTTTCCCTTGGAACAAACCCTCTTCTGCCTCCTTGTATTTTGTTGTCACACAGTCCATTCAACCCTTTTACTGGTTTTCCTGCCAGTTCTCTCTCCCACGAATGTCTTGCAGGAAGTTCCTCATACCTGTGTAGCCCCCTCTTTTGTATTTTGGGTTTTTCCTTCCTATTCCTGCTACTCTCTCCACTTGTAGCTCAACTGTGTAACCAAAGCACAGAACCACATGATCACTAGCTCCAAGGGGCCTTTCGTATGTGTTTATCCTCAATGTCGAACTACTCAAGATGAATACTAGGTCCAGTCTTGTTGGATCATCCCACCTCTCTCTTGGTAGTGTCTCTAAAATGTTGATGCATGAGGTTTCCAGTCCCACATCCATAATCTTGGCTCTCCATGTTTGGGGACCCCAGGGGGTTTCCCAGGTTTTCCCAGTCAATCTTGTGATTGAAATCCCCCATAACTAGTAACTTTGCTTCCCCATGTGAGCTCTTCTGGCCCCCTTGGCTAGTGGTCAACCATTGTTCTGTTGCTCTGTCATATTCTTCTCTTGGCCCCCTGCAGTTGTGGCGGGTTGTACATTTTCCAGTTACTTTCCTCATGGCCTTCAGACTGGATTGTTCCTACTAAGTAGTTCCCTTTTGCACGTTCCATCCATTCCTTCCATTTCCTCAAATACCCACTGGTTTTTAATGCGCAGTGCAACTCCTCCTCCCCTTTGCTCTCTCTATCTTTCTTGAAGATTTGATATCAAGGTGGAAGATTGCATCACTCGCTACCGGAACAGTTCAAGGACCCAGACAGCTTATAAATTTAGGACTTTGCTAAAAAATCATCTTATCTCACAATATTAAACCAAATCAACCCTACATCTGCTAACTAGTTTTTTCATGTGACTCTAGATCTTAATTTGCCAATCCATTAAAATCATTTTCTTTTTCAATATTAACCAAATCTGCCAAAACATCTGCTAATTAGTCTTATCATGTGACCTCGTGGCTTTTAATTCTGCCATTCATAAATTTTTACCACCTGCACCATTACAGTGGACCCCCGGTATTCGTATTAACCCGTTCCTGAGAGCTCATTGAATCCCAAAAATATCGAAACCGAATCAATTTTCCTCTTTAAGAAATAATGGAAATCAAATTAATCCGTGCAAGACCCCCAAAATTATGAAAAAAAAAAAAAATTTACTACGTGAAATATTAAGTTTAATGCAACAGAATAATTACAATAACAATAAAAATAATTGACACTTACCTTTAATGAAGATCTGGTGTTGATTGATGGGAGGGGAAGGAGGGGAGAGGTGTTAGTGTTTAGAAGGAGAACCCCCTTTCCATTAGGACTTGAGGTAGAAATTTTCCTTTTCCGGGGTTATTTCCCCTTCTTCTTTTAATGCCAGTAGGACCAGCCTCCCCATCCCTTACCCAACTGTGTATGCCACTACGATTTTAAATCTTTAAAAACCCAAAACCTTTGCTGGCCTTAAATTCATTCACATCAGCACTAGTTGAGGCAATTTCTTTCCCAAAATCGTCATGCAACTGCCTAGCCTTTTTCACAATGATCGCTTGGGGAAATGCTATCCCCTGCTATCTGTTTTTCATTTATCCACACCAATAAACAGTCTCTCAACATTTTCTAACACTTGCAGTCGCTGTTTCGTAATCACGTTGCCCTTTTGCAAGAACAGTTTCCCTTTGTTTTGCCGTTTTCGTGGCCCACTATAGTAGAGATGGTTGTTGGGGTTCATTATACAACCTGACCAGCTCGACACACGCACCCCCTTTTCGTTATTTTGCAATTAGCTCTTTCTTCATTTCAATAGTCATTAGCGCCTTTTTTTCTCGAAGGGGTTGGCACTAGAAGCTTTTTGGGTCCCTTGGTGACTTTTTTTGCAAAAAGAAGCACCAAAAACAGTGTAATATGGATAATATGGAATGTACCGAATGTATCCTTAGATGCATGCACACTGGCTGGCTTGTAAAACACTGGCACACAAGGGGCAGTTCAGGCCACATGTGGACACGTCTCGTACGAATCGTATCGAATACAGTGGACCCCGGTTAACGATTTTAATCCGTGCAAGGGGGGTAATTGTTATGCGAAATAATCGCTATGTGAATGAATTTTCCCCATAAGAAATAATGGAAATCAAATTAATCCGTGCAGACACCCAAAGTATGAAAAAAAAAAAATTTACCACATGAAATATACTTTTCCCCCACAAAAAGAGAAGGATACATGCACAATAGTAGAGTAGTACATGCACAGTATATATTGTGCATGTACTAGTCTACTAAATGAAGAATAAATGACACTTACCTTTATTGAAGATGCAGCAATGACTGATGAGACACTGTGTTTCCCGGGAGTGCCTTTTCCTCCTGAGTACTGTAGGTCCTGTTTGGCATTTTCTTCCAGAACAGGCCTTATACACTGTGTATGCCACTACGATTCTTAAATCTCTCAAACCACCTTTGCTGGCTTTAAATTCACCAATATGAGCATAGTTCCAGGCATTTTTTCCCTGTTCACCTGGGTGTTAGTCGACTTGTGTGGGTTGCATCCCGGGAGACAAGATTAAGGACCCCAATGGAAAATAAGTTAGACAGTCTTCGATGGCACTGACTTTTTTGGGTTATCCTGGGTGGCAAATCCTCTGGGGTTAATTGTTTCTTGGTATTCTCAATAAGCCCCACCAACAACGGTGCTACAGCAGCAAGCAGCAGCAGCAGCTGTACCACCAATAGTAGCGATGGTTGATTGGGGTTTATTTACAACCTGGCCAGCTCGGAGACATGCACTCCCCTTTCATACTATCAATGATCTTTTTCTTCATTCTATTGTAATTCTCCCCCTTATTGCTGTAGGGTTGGCACTAAAAAGCTTTCTTGGGCCCATGGTCACTTATTTTCCAGAAAAAAGCACCGAAAAAAACGTAATAATACGAAATATTCCGATTGTATGCTTGGATGTTACCGCGGAGGCTGGCTGGGTAAACAAAAGCCACCGGCGGGGAACATGTGAGCGTGGCTCAGGCCGCACATTGGAGGCGTCTCGGCCCAAATCGGTTAAGGGGTTTTTAAGCGGTATGTGAGGCAAAATTTTTGCAAAATTTAAATAAGCGGTATGCGAAATAATCGCTATGTGATGCCATCGTTATGCGGGGGTCCACTGTACTGGGTTTTTAATCGGATACCAAGGCAAAATTTTTGCGATATAATGCATCGAATACCGGATTTATCGAATACCGATGCCATCGAATACCGGGGGTCCACTGTACTTGTAAGTTAGATTTACACTAAGTTTAAATAAGATTGCATCAAATTCAAAAAGATTGTAAAACAGCTAACCACTATTCATTGTTTAGTTTTAAGTATAATTACAATGTACTATTATCTTATCTAGTTTTAATTAGTTACTAAGTATTAGGATTAGTTTGCCGAAATGCCTGGGGCATGATAGTGGCTATCTTTGTACAGTGGGACCCCCGAGTTTCGACGGCATCGAGTTTTGTGAAATCCGACTTTCGGCAAGTGTTTTGGAAAAATTACCCTCGCAGTTCATGATTGGAATCGTGATCGGCGACCATCCGGTCCCCATCCCCCCATCACCGCGCACACAAACCCAGTCTCCCGCACCATTCACACTCAGTGTGCCATTGTTTACCAGCACATGACCATCACCCCGCGGGTTCATACAATACATTTCATAATATCCATTGTTTTTTGTGATTGCAATTGTTAAATAAGTCAACATGGGCCCAAGGAAAGTTTGTGCAAGCCCTTTGGAAAAGAAAGTGAGGAACACAATCTAATTCAAGCAGGAAATCATTGAAAAATATGAGAGCGGAGTGCGTGTTACAGAAGTTGCGAGGATGTATGGCAAACCCCATTCAACCATCACGTCGATTGTGGCGAAGGGAAAGGATATCAAGTGTGCTGTTGTTGCAAAAGGGGTAGATATGCTGACAAAAAAGAGATCGCAAATCCTTGAAGAAGTGGAAAGGTTATTTTTGGTGTGAATTACTAAAAACAGTTAGCAGGAGATAGTGTTATGCAGTCGATAATAATTGAAAAGGCAAGGCAGTTGCATTACGATCTCGTAAAGAAAATGCCTGCAACAAGTGGTGATGCTTGTGATTTTAAGGCCAGCAAAGGTTGGTTTGAGAGATTTAAAAAGCGTAGTGGCATTCACATTGTGATATGGCATGGTGAGGTTGCCAGTTCTGACAAAAAAGCAGCTGAGAAGTTTGTACAGGAGTTTAAGGAGTGTGTAGACACTGGAGAATTCAAACCCCAACAAGTGTTGAATTGTGACGAAACAGGCCTCTTTTGGAAGAAAATGCCAAAGAGGACCTACATCACGCAGGAGGAAACGGCACTCCCAGGACACAAGCCTATGAAGGATAGGCTTACTCTCATGTTTTGTAGTAATGCTGTGGGATTGCAAAGTGAAGCCTTTACTGGTGTATCACTCTGAAAATCCCAGTGTTCAAGAAAAACAGTGTCGCCAACAGTAATTTGTGTGTGATGTGGAAGGCTAACAATAAGGCATGGGTCACTGGTTTAATGAAGTGTTTGGCCCCAGTGTGAAGAAATACCTCCGGGAAAATAAACTGTCATTCAAGTGCCTCCTGGTAATAGATAAGCTCCTGCTCATCCTCCAGATTTGGGAAAGAGCAAATAGTGGAGGAGTTTAGTTTCATCATGGTGAAGTTCTTGCCCCCTAATACAACTCCTCTCCTCCAGCCCATGGACCAGGTGGTCATTTCAAACTTCAAAAAACTGTACACCAAAGCAGTGTTTCTAAAGTGCTTTGAAGTGACTTCAGACACTGAATTGACCCTAAGAGAGTTCTGGAAAGATCACTTTAATATCCTCCATTGCATAAACCTTATAGGTAAGGCTTGGGAGGGAGTGACTTCCAGGACTTTGAACTCTGCTTGGAGAAAATTGTGGCCAGAATGTGTACAAGAGAGATTTTGAAGGGTTTGGGGCTGACCCTAAGGAGCCTATGCCAGTTGTGGAATCTATTGTGGCATTGGGGATGTCCCTGGGGTTGGAGGTGAGTGGTGAGGATGTGGAAGAGTTGGTGGAGGACCACAGGGAAGAGCTAACCACTGCAGAGCTGCAAGAGCTTCATCTGCAACAGCAAGAGATCACAGCTCAGGATATTGCTGCAGAGGAGGAGGAAGAGAAATGGAGGAAGGTGACCTCTTCAAAGATTAAGGACATTTGTGCAAAGTGGACTGAAGTGCAAACATTTATGGATGAACTTCACCCTGACAAAGACGTTGCAGGCCGTATTGGCAACATGTACAATAATGAGTGTTGTGTCCCACTTCAGACAAATCTTAACCCTTTGACTGTTTCCGACGTATAAATACGTCTTACGAGCCAATGTTTCTGACGTATTTATACGCACAAATTCTAGCGGCTTCAAATCAAGCGCCAAAGGCCTGGTAGGCCTACACGAGAGAGAATGAGTCTCAGTGGTCGGTGTGCACCCTGTGAAAAAAATCTGGGACCCAGCGGTGCATTGTGGGAACGCCATGTTGTTAGTCCATTTTCACCATGCCTCTCGGTAAGAAGTTCCTCACTCCTCGGCGGATTGGAGGTCTTTTGTTCCCAAGTGATAGCTCTAACAGCGATGAAAATGTCAGTGACAGTGAATTCCAGGGATTTGAAGTGAGTGTTACCGGAAAAAGTGCCCAGGATAACGAATTATTTGATGAAACCCAGATGACCCACAACCTTCCCCCTCTGGTGCTGTGCCGGCTGTTCCGTTCACATTCGCCTGTACCAGGACGAAAGAGGAACTATTTGGTCGTGTACAACACCCGATGATAGCAGTGATAGTGATAGTGATTTCAAGGTCATTGAAAGCAGTTCTAGTGACAGTGAGAGTGAATTTTCCCCAGTGAACCGGCAGCATTTTACGACGTAGTATGCGGTCTGGTAGTGTTTCATATTTTGTTCCAAGGGGAAGGAGAAACTCTGGGGCACATCCGTGGCCCTACACCACGACCTGATAGTGAAGATGATGTATTGTAACGATGGGTATGAATGGTGACAGTGAGGGGGGAGGCAGTGGTGGTGATAGTGAGGGTGGCACAGCCCATGTGGCACCATCAGGGGGCCACGCTATACCCACGCTGCTGACGCAGCACAACACCCAGCCTCACCCTACCCCACTCCCAAAACCCTGCACAACCACAACCAGGGTTTACAATATCCAGACCCCACCAGCAGACCGTATCTGGGATTGGGCCCAGGACGGTGAGGGAGTTTTTCCCAGCCCCCATGACTTTGATGAAACACAAAGTGGAATAAAGCCATCATGTCCATTTGGGAACAATGCAGTAAACTGGACTGCTTTGATTTAAATTCTTCGATGAACCCTGATGGACATCATTGTCAGGGGAAACAAACACATACTGTGATTACACCATGGCAAATACAATTCTCTCACCAAAATCACGGCTACACAAGTGGAAGGAGAAAAACTGTGGCAGAGTGTCCCTGTTTTTTGCCACAAATGCTTATGCCAAAGTGTATAAGCACACTGTCACCACATACTGGGCAACAGAACGCCCTGATTTCAACTCCAGGTTTTAGTGACATTATAGGTGTCAATCGTTTCTGATTTCTGTTACGTATGTTACACTTTTCAGACAAAACCAGGCCTGACAGAAGCGACAGGTTATATTAAGATCAGAAATGTGTTTATGTACCTGAAACAAAAGTGCTGCATGTATTTTTATCCCTTCAGGAAGCTTGTTATTGATGAGTCCTTGATTTTATTCAAAGGAAGACTCTCATTCAAGCAATATATACCAAGCAAGAGGAAACGCTTTGGTATAAAGCTATTTGTACTGTGTCATTGCAGAAGTGGTCTAGTTTTGGATATCATTGTGTTTCACTGGCAGTAATACTTTGAGAGATCCATGAAGTTTTGGGTATCTCTGGTGATGTGGTTCGAACAATGATGGAACCACATCTTTGGTAAGGGGCCCTATGTTATTTACTGATAACGGGTACACAAGCCCCTTACTCAATAATTTCTTGCGAGTGAACTTGACAGACGTGTGTGGCACGGGGCGTTTGGCAATCGTAAACATATGCCAAGGTTCAACGCTGGCACTCGCAGAGGTGAGGTGCAAGCCTTTGCTGCCAATGGACATCATGGCCATTTCGGTGGCATGACAAACGTGATGTCACATTGTTGACATCAGTTCACAGAAACGAAATGGTACCCCGTGGCAGGGACAACAGAAAGACCAATGAAACCCCTTCTAAAGCCTGCAGCTGTCATGGGGCTACAACCTCAAATTTCGCTTAGTGGACAAATGTGACATGGGAGATTGGGTTTGCAGACTGTGTACGCAAAAGTTATAAGTGGTTATATAAAAATTTTTTCATCTTGTTGATTTTTTATGCTAAATGGCTTATAACATATACAAATGAAGACCAAAAACACCAAAATATGGTGAATCTTGCCTGTCAGTAATCAGACAAAAATTGCAAATACCAAGGAGCAACTCCCGCAATAGACCCGCGTCACAACGTCATCTCGTTTCAGGCCCGGTGAAAATCCATAAAACTGCCTCCTACTACTGCCAAGAAAATCTCGAAGAGGTTTATGTATGTTTTGCATACCCCAAAACGCCCACAAACACGCAGAGACATGTTTTATGTGTGAGGAGTGTGAAGTGCCCTCTGATATACCCTGTTTCAAGAGTTCCACAAGCGCAGAGTTTAGGAACGTGTTTAGTGACTGTCTATGTATATATATTATGGAACAATAGTAATAACATTGTTTTGTATTGTTTGTTTGTGTAAACAAAGTGATACACAAACTAATAGTGATAAAGTTTGTTCTGTTATTATGTTGTAAACAATGAGTGTATATTGAACAATGCACCTTAAAGTTGGTCTCACAGGCACTAAGTTACCTGGAACAGAAAAATATTGAAAAATGCAGAACCTTTTGGAATTAGAGTAAATAAAGAATACCGGGGTGGGCGGCGGTCGCGCTGTTGCCGTAGCAGTCCACTTTCGGCAAACTTGCGGCTCCTATGTCTCGGTAAGTACTGTGGCAAAAAATTTTTTTTAGGCTTTAAACACTACTAAAAATATTCCTAACATTTTCATAAGAAAAATAATTTTTTTTTTTTCGAATATTTGGCGACATAGAATGACAGTTTCAGAGAGGGGCCTGAAACAGTCAAAGGGTTAAAGAAACACCAGAAACAGAGCTCTCTGGATGGATATTTTGTGCGACAGGGGTCCAGTGACTGTAAAGTTGTTCCCAGTGTCTTTAAAAAACAAAGAAGGGAAGTAACCCCAGATAAGGAGTTCATACCTGAAGTCCCAATGGAAGGCGATTCTCTTTCCAAAAAAATAGTGTACACCTTCCTCCCATCCCCTCCCGTCTTCCATCCCCCAGAAGTCTTCAGTAAAGGTAAGTGTAATGTTATTATTATTTTTTATATGCATGTACTTGATTTCTCATTGTTTTCAGTATGTAAATCTTTATTTAATTTGAAAAAACAAAATTATTTTAATATTTTTGGGTGTCGGGAACGGATTAATTTTATTTCCATTATTTCTTATGGGGAAAATGGTTTTGCCATTCAGCAATTTCGACATTCGGCAGACACTCTGGAATGGATTAATCACGAAACTCGGGGTCCACTGTACTTGGCAAATCAAAACTGCAATTACACATTGTAACCTCTACAAAGAAATAAACTTATTTATTTATTTATCCATTATCATCCTGGCGAGTTTCATTTCTGTGAGTGCTATTATGTCTGGTGATGTCTCCTTGATTCTTTCATGCCACTCCTCACACTTGTTATTCCAACTGCATTTGTATACCAAACCTTCAACTTCTTTTTTAAAACTGTGGCCTGGGGGGCACACTGGGGTTGGGTAAATGGTGGACCTGATGAGTAACTATGGGTGGTTGCTGTGAGGATGAAGTCTGTAATAAGGTGAGTGGGGCAGTGGATATGGCATGTAAGTTTTGGGTTATAATGTTTGGTTGCATTGGGGTTGTCCTGGTTGGGGGGCTTCTGTAGGTGGTTGTGAGGGAGGTTGTATTTGATCTTCCTCCTGAGTCTGTGAGTGAGTGCAAGTGTGGGTGAGTGCATGCGTGAGTGCATACGTGTGTGAGTTATGTGTGCACATGTGCGTGTGTGTGCGCACGCATGCATGTGCGTGTACACATACAGTAAACCCTCTATAATGGACTAATAGGGAGAGGGAGGTGTCTGTTGTACCAAAATAATGTTAAAAATGACCATAAATACTCTACTGTGCACCTAACAGACAGATGTACAGCAAAATCATTAAAATTAAAATTTACCCAATGGATTTTACCCATAATTTTAAAAATCCATTATACTGGGGGTCCGTTATATCGAGGGTTCTTAGATATAATGGATTTGAGAGTCTTCAGTGACATGTACTATTATATAAATCATAATAGTGCACAAATATGACTCGATTAAGATCTATAAAAAGTATCATATAAGCATCAGTACTATGCAAAACTCACTTAAGTAAAACATGCAGGAAAAACAGTGAAAATCTTACTCAGTTTTGGGTGTTGCAGCAGGTGAGGTAACTACTGGTGACTTGTACATCTTTGTCAGCATTGTGTTCAAACCTTTTGTCTAAAAAATAAACATAATAATGTTTGTACACTAATAAGATACTGTATCTTGAAATGCTATCAAACCTATTAAGCTTTTGATATTCACAAAATTATTGAAGAAAAAGATGGTTGGTTTGTATTTCCCTAGATTTCAAAAATATTTTTCAAAAGAAATTTCTTCGAATATCTAAAAGTGAGAATTTTCACATAAATAAAATTAGTACAGACATAAGACGAAAAATTTTCCACTGCCAAAGGTTTACCTAAGGTCAAACAAGGAACAGTTATGGTACTAAAAATTTTTTTTTTTTTAACATACCATCACCACCAAGGTGGGTGACCTGAAAATTAGTCTCACCATCATTCACTCCATGACTGTCTTGCCGGAGGCATGTCGATACTACAGTTCAGATGCCCTCCAAACTGCAAATATCCCATCACTTTCAGAGTGCTTTATACTGTACTTTCCACCTCTGGGACTCTAGTCCTCCAAATTTATCCTATTTTTTTTTTTCTAAATATCCAAACCACCTCCACAACCCCCCCTCAGCCCTCTGAAAAATTACTTTTGGTAATTATACTTTTCCTAATCCCCAAAAACTCCAAATTCTCTGTATAGTATTAAAACATGACAAAAACATGCCCTCAAACATGACCCCTCCACTGCCTCCAGCCTCCTCTCTGCAACTTTTAATACTCATGCTTCACCTCACAAGTGATGGTATCTGTATACTGTAGTACACAGATACCCTAGTATGGTGGATGGTGCCTTAATGCACCATCCACCATTTCTCCTTCATTCAATTCTATAGTTCGTTCATCTCTCTTAGAACCATTCTACCAACAAGTGAACTCCCAAGCATTTAACACTTACTTCCTCCCTACTTCTTCCTTACAATCTGATACACAGACTCTCACTGCCTACATTTTTTTGTTTCTTCATCACCTTTCTTTTTCCCCTGATCACTTTTAATTTCCTTCTTTTACACTTTTTTTTTCAACAGTTGGCAGTCTCCACCGAGGCAGGGTGACCAAAAAGAAAGAAAATACCTAATAAGAAAATACTTTCATCATCATTAACACTTCCACCTCACTCATACGTAGTCACTGTGTTTGCAGAGGTGCCCGTACACAGTTTTGAAGCTATATAAAGATATATAACATATCTCTCCAAACTGCCAAATCCAACCCTCCTTTAAAGTGCAGGCATTGTACTTCCCTTTCCAGGATCAAGTCCGGCCCATACAAAAATAAACGGTTTCCCCGAATCCCTTCAATAAATATTACCCTGCTTACACTCCAAAAGCTCGTCAGGTCCCAAAAACCATTCGTCTCCATTCACTCCCATCTAACACGTCACACACGCTTGCTGGAAGTCCAGCCCTTCGTCACAAAACCTCTTATACCCCCTCCCTCCAACCTTTTCGGGGGACGACCCCCACCCGCCTTCCTTCCCTACAGATTTATACACTCTCCATGTCATTCTACTTTGATCCATTTTCTCTAAATGACCAAACCACCTCAAACCCCCCTTCGCCCTTGACTAATATCTTTATTAACTCCTACCTTCTCTTAATTTTCACACTCCAAATTTTCTGCATAACATTCACACCACACATTGCCCCTTTGACAGGGGCATCTCTACTGCCTCCAACTGCCTCCTCGCTGCAGCATTTACAACCAAGCTTCACCCCCATATAAGAGAGTTGGTGCCCACTTACTTTTTACATTCCCTTCTTTGCCTTCATAGATACCATTTTTTTGTTCCACATGTACCTCAATGCACACTCACTTTTTTCCTTCATCAATTCTATGGTTAACCTCATCCTTCATAAACCCATTCACTGACACATCAACTCCCAACTAGTATCTGAAAACATTCACTTCTTCCATACCCCCTCTCTCCAATGTGATATCCAATTTTTCTTTATCTAAATCATTTGAAACCTTCATCACCTTACTTTTTTCTATGTTCACTTTCAACTTTCTACCTTTACACACACTCCAAAGTCGTAAAACTAACCTTTGCAACTTTTCTTTAGAATCTCCCTAAGCACAGTATCAAGCAAAAAGAAACTGTGTCAACTCCCATTTTGTATCTGATTCCCCATAATTTAATCCCACCCCTCTCCCCAACACCCTAGAAATTTTCTTTTTACAACCCCATCTTTTTTTTTATTATCACACTGGCTGATTCCCACCAAGGCAGGGTGGCCGAAAAGAAAAACTTTCACCATCATTCACTCCCTCACTGTTTTGCCCGAGGGTGCCTTACACTACAGTTTTGAACTGCACATTAAAAACCCCTCCTTCAGAGTGCAGGCACTGTACTTCCATCTCCAGGATCAAGTCCGGCCTGCCGGTTTCCTGAACCCCTTCATAAATGTTACTTTGCTCACACTCCAAAAGCACGTCAAGTATTAAAAACCATTTGTCTCCATTCATCCTATCAAACACACCACGCATGCCTGCTGGAAGTCCAAGCCCCCCGCACAAAAAAACCCCTTTACCCGTCCTCCAAAACCCTTTCCCCAGGCCCCCCCTACCCCGCCTTCCTTCCCCTACAGACTGATACACTCTTGAAGTCACTCTGTTTCGCTCCATTCTTCTACATGTCCCAACCACCTCAACAACCCTTCCTCACCCCTTGGCAACAGTTTTGGTAAACCCGCACCTCCTCCTAACTTCCAAACATCAATTCTCTGCATTATTTCACACCAACATTGCCCCTTTGACATAACATCTCCACTGCCTCCAGCCTTCTCCTCGCTGCAACATTCATCACCCATGCTTCACAACCCTATAAAAGCATTGGTAAAACTATACTCTCTTACATTCCCCTCTTTGCCTCCAAAGACAAAGTTCTTTGTCTCCACAGACTCCTAAGTGCACCGCTCACCCTTTTCCCCTCATCAATTCTATGATTCACCTCATCTTTCATAGACCCATCCGCTGACACGTCCACTCCCAAATATCTGAATACATTTCACTCCTCCATACTCTCTCCCTCCAATCTGATATCCAATCTTTCATCACCTAATCTTTTTGTTATCCTCATAACCACTCTTTCCTGTATTCACTTTTAATTTTCTTCTTTTGCACACCCTACCAAATTCATCCACCAATCTCTGCAACTTCTCTTCAGAATCTCCCAAGAGCAGTGTCATCAGCAAAGAGCAACTGTGACAACTCCCACTTTATGTGTGATTCTTTATCTTTTAAACTCCACGCCTCTTGCCAAGACCCTAGCATTTACTTCTCTTACAACCCCATCTATAATATATTAAACAACCACGGTGACATCACACATCCTTGTCTAAGGCCTACTTTTACTGGGAAATAATTTCCCTCTTTCCTACATACTCTAACTTGAGCCTCACTATCCTTGTAAAACTCTTCACTGCTTTCAGTAACCTTCCTCCTACACATACACCTGCAACATCTGCCACATTGCCCCCTATCCACCCTGTCATATGCCTTTTTCAAATCCATAAATGCCACAAAGACCTCTTTAGCCTTATCTAAATGCTGTTCACTTACATGTTTCACTGTAAACACCTGGTCCACACACCCCCTACCTTTCCTAAAGCCTCCTTGTATCTGCTACCCTTTATTCTCCGTCTTACTCTTAATTTTTCAATAAAAACTCTACCTTTACACTTTACCAGGTATACTAACAGACTTATCCCCTATAATTTTTGCACTCTCTTTTGTCCCTTTGCCTTTATACAAAGGAACGATATTGCTCTTGCCAATCCCTAGGTACTTACCCTCTTCCATGCATTTATTAAAAAATTTGCACCAACCACTCCAAAACTAAAACCCACCTGTTTTAACATTTCTTCTTTTATCTCATCAATCCGGCTGCCTTACCCTTTCATTTTACCTACAACCTCACGAACTTCCCCCACACTCACAACTGGCTCTTCCTCACTCCTACAAGATGCTTTTCCCTCCTTGCCTATACACGAAATCACGTTCCCTATCTTCATCGACATTTAACAATTCCTCAAAATTTTCCCCTCCATCTTCCCAATCCCTCTAACTTCCTCTCCTATTTTTAACTGACAAATCCATTTGTTCTCAAGGTTTCCCTTAACTTGTTAATCTCACTCCAAAACTTTTTCTTATTTTCAAAAAATTTGTTGATAACATCTCACCCTCTCTCACTTGCTTGTTTTACATTGCTTCACCCCTCTCTTAGCCTCTCTCTTTTTCTCCATATACTCTTCCCCCCTTGCTTCACTTCTACTTTGTAAAAAATTCTATATGTAACTTTTTCTCCCTTACTACTCTCTTTACATCATCATTCGACCAATCATCCCCTTCCCTCACGCACCCCTTTCCCGTACCCAAACTTCTGCTGAACACTCTAAACAACCAAAGTGCATTACACATCCCTGTCTAAAACTTACTTTAACCAGGAAGTAATCTCCCTCTCTTCTACATACCTTCACCGAGCTCACATCCTAATAAACTCTTTCGTTTTTTGTACTTACTACTTTTCCCATTACTTGCCATCTCCACATTGCCCCCCTTCCACATCATATCCCCTTTTTAAAAACAAAAATGCAATAAAAAACCCCCTCCCTTTTTTAATACTGTTCAATATTGCTTCAAGTAAAACACTTGATTACACACCCTTTCCCCACTCAAAAGCCTCCTTGCTATCCGAAACCCCTACTCTCGTCTTGCCTTTAATTCTTTTATAAAACCCCAACAGTATATTTTTCCCTGGTATACTCGGAAAAACTTTTTCCACTATAATTTTAAAATTTCTTTTGTCCCCCCCCCCTTTTACAAAAGGGAAACTTACAAGCTCTCTGCCAACCCCTGGGTACCTTTCCCCTTTTTCTAATTTTTAAAACAAATATCCCAACCACTCCGCATACAAAAAACCCCCCGCTTTTAACTTTTGTATGATCCGTCAGTTCAGTGCTTTACCCCCTTTATTTACGAATGCCTCGAATTCCCCCCCTCGTTTTCCTTTTTTTTCACTCCTAAAGTGTTTATACCCCCCTGGCCAGTACATGAAATGCCGCCCCCCCTTTTCTTCATCGACTTTTAAAAAGTTCCCAAAATTTCCCCCCATCTACCAAAACCCCCGCTATCCCTACTAATCCCTACTCTGTTTTTAACTGCAAACCATTCATTCCAAAGCATTTTTAAAATTTTTTATACACCCAAATTTTTTTTTTTTTATCAAAATTTTTTCACAGTGCCCCTCCCACTTTCTTTCTCTCCCTTTTCACTCTCTCACCACTCTCTTCACTTTTCTTTTACTTCCCCTATACTCTGCTATTTTTATAACACTTCTGTTTGTAAAAATTCTCATAAACTCCTTTTCTCTTTTATCACACCATTACTTTATCTTCACAAACATCCCCTTTCCCCTGCACCACCCTCCCATTTCCCCAAACTTCTGCCCCCCATTTAATTTGCATTTTTAACCCATTGTCTATTTTGGTCGTATATATTGTCTTACGAGCCCGTGTTTTTGGGTGTTTAATGCGCCTAAATTTAGCGGGTTTTAAATCAAAACAGAAAAGTTGGGAGGCCCCCATGTGAAGAGAATGGTTGTGGGTCGTGTGCACCCCAAAAAAAAAACCCGCAGCACGAGTGCGTAATGGAAAAAAAAAAAAGACCCTTTTTTTTGGGTTAAAAAGCCCCCACTTTTGAGGTGTATTTTCGTATAGATTTTCGTTGTATTCTTTTTTTCAGGGGCTCCGTGATAAAAAGGGAAAAATATTATAGAAATAGAGTGATTTT
>NW_026506024.1:0-15898 GCF_026875155.1 Cherax quadricarinatus
ACCGGGGTCCCCCCATCGTTGAGTTTTTGGGCGGTGGTAGTTTGCCGGGGAAATCGGGATCGCCTGGGGATGTCCCGCCCCTTTCCCCCGGGTTCCCGGGGGGGTGGTTTGGGTTCTTCGGGCGTTTGTATCTCTGGAAGCCCCCTTTCGGATTCCGGGTGTGGTGGCGGAAGGAGGTATGCTTTGTGGTGGATTTCCGGCCACCCTCTCTTTTGTCCACCGAGGTAGCTCGGCAGATTTTGAGGTTGCTACCCTGGATTGTTAGTTTACTGGCATGAGGGGTTTAGGGTATGGCACGGGTTCCATGCTGCATCTCCCACTTTGCAGTGCTGAGGTCCTTTTGGGGCGTGGAGGGAGATTTTTGGCCCTTTCATTCCTCTTAGGAACAAATCCCTCCCTGGTCCCCCCTTTTTTTATTCTTTTTTTTATTTTTATTTTCTTTCTTTTTTTTTCTTAAAACAAAAAGAAAGAAGTAACCTAACCATGGCAGCCATAGCCCCATGAACCTGCTACCCCGGGCCCCCTTCTTGATACGGCACCCCGTTCTGACCCGCCTCATTTTGGACCACTTTTCAGACACTCCTCATGCCTCTGTACCTCTTGCCGGTGCTGTTTCCTCCCCTGCTTCATGTACTGAGGCCTCGACTGACTCCTTCGATTTATTGACCTTTGCTCCCCTCTGACTATGCTTCCGGCCTCCCCCTCTACAGTGCGGCAATTTTTGAATCGCCGACCCGTTCCACGTCGGACCTCTCTGGTCCACGCCTAAACCCCAAATGAAAATTTACCTGTGATGATACTTCTCCACCTTCTCGTCTTCTCAGAAAAGATCGACACGTCCTTCACTCCCTTTCCACGCTCTTTTCAGACTGCACAATGGACTAAATTCTTCACTTTATGACCAATTTCCCTTTACTCCCTATCTTTCTTACCACAGTATTGGCAAGCACTCCTACCCCATGTTGGTAACGATATTTCTTTTCATGCTCTTAAGGAGTGGTACGTGCATCATCACGTACAGAAGCTACCAAGGCTCATGAGCTTTCTCGTCTTTCCCCTATCAATACTGTTCCTGTCATATTGAAAAAATCTTCCCTCAATTCTTGTAGTGGTACCGTCATTCTGTCCCCTACCATAGTTCAACAAAAATTTTCCAGACAAATGTGGCACTGACATTCTTGAACAGCTGGAACTCCAAGGTCTCCCAATCCTCAAGGTAGACACTTATGTTCTTTCCCGCCTCGGGCGGAGATGATACCCTAGCAAGTGGTCGTTTAACTTTTGCAGCCTGAACCCCACCCTCTTTTTTATGTGGGCCAGGACTTCGGTTCAAGTTGGGAAAGGTGATCCATACACCCAACAGTATAGAAATTGTGGTGATTTGGCCACCCTTTGGGGGAAATATTGCAGTTTATCGCCAAATTTCCCCGGCTGTGGGCCGATGACCATTCAAAATAGGGTTTTTAAAAATTTTCGACCCCCCTTTCTTCCCTTATTTGCTGAGGTTAACCCTTAAACCCCCCTCTGGGGCCCCGGTTGTAAATGTCTATTTAAAACCGAGGGGGGAAAACCCCGTTACCTCGGGAAAGGAAAAAGGGTTCCCTTATCCTTGGCAGTTTCTATTCCGCCCCCAAGGGAGACTCCTGGGGTTTTTTCTTTTCCTGTGTTTCAAAACATCCCCCCAATTTGGGTACCCCATTTTCTGAACCACCTCGGGGGTTAATTCCCCCCGGTACTCTGTTCTAATTTTTTGTGTCCTCGCTCAGACACCCTACTTCAATGCCTCAGTTGATTCGTTTCTTCGTTTTCTTCCACAAGCCTCGGGTGGGGAGGAAATTATATGGCCCCTCCAACGTCCCTTTTTTTACCTTTAAAAGGGGTAAAAAAAGTCCTTAAAAATCCAAAAATACCCCCCCCTCACCCCCCCCGGCTAAACGGGTTTTTGGGGGGCTCAAAAAAATTTTGGGTTACCCCCCATGAAAAAAAGGTCCCTCCCCCCTTTTCCCCCCCCCACCCCGCCACCCCCCAGGCTGCCCTCGTCCCGGGGGGCTGCCTTTTCGGCCCCCTTCCCGCCCCGGGGCCCCTCCCCCTTTCGCCCCCCCCACCGGGTAATCCAAAAGTTCCAATTTTTATTCCCCTCCCCCTTCCACCTTTTTGTCCCCCATACAAACCGTTCTGAATTCCGGACACTTGAAACCCAAATTTCGGGAATTATATTCCCAGAGCCCAAACCCTAATGGGACATGTTTAAACCCCTCCCCCTTCTTCCCCCTTGGCCCCAATGGCGCATTCCTTTCTTCACTGTGCACCGTTCCTTCGCTGCTTGAACGTTTTTTTTGCCCCACATGTGGATTTTTTCTAACCCCTGGGCCCCATAGGAACCCTTCCCTTTGCCGGATTTCGGTTTTTCTTTTATTTTCCCAATAAATGACCTTTTACATTTGGAAAATATACGCAGCCCTTTGGGTAATTTGGGTGAGCTTCAAAGGTTCTCCCCTTTTTTCCCCCTGTTGGGTGTTTGTTTACGGGAAACCAAAAAATTACACTCTGCTGTTATTTTTCCCTTTCAGGCTTTTAATTTATTGTATTATTCAGACCTTTTCCTGATGGGACCTTTAATAAAAGTACCCTTCTTCTCGCACTGATTTTCCCATTCCATCAGTATTTTTTTTCTTCGTGCATTACACAGCACCCAATATCCATTTGCATGGGTTTGGGTATATGCCCCTGTTTTTTATATTTTTCCCCTTTCGGGCATTTTTTTTCCCGGGAAATTTTGGCCTTTTTTGTTTCGTTTTACCGCCCCGATTCTGTTACTTTGTGATTTTTTTCCCCCAAACCATTTCCCTGGGGGGGGGTTCTCTTGTGATTCCCGGGGGAATTAAAGGTTAGAGGTTTTCCCTTGCCACCCACAACCCCCATTTTTTAAAATTCAGGTTTCCTCACCAATTTTGATCCTCGGACTCTTTACCCCTTCTTTGCAAGGATCTCTCAGTCTGCCTTCCCCCTGCCGTTTAAGACTTAAATTGGTTTTTTTCCCCCAAGATTTTTTTTTTTTTACATGACAGTGATCTTTTCCAAAATTTCATTTCTTATTTCCCCTTTATTTTCACCCTTCTTCGCATCCACGCTGGCAATTTGATAAGGAAAATTTGGGAAACCCTTTATCACACCAAAATGTTTTTGAAGAGGTTTTTTCTTGTCCCCCATGAGGGTTTTTTTTAACACCTTTTTCCCCGGCCCTCCTTTTTTTAAAACATTTCTCATTCTACCCCCCAAAAAGTGGACAGGCTTTTTCAAGAAATGGTGCCTTTGGTGGCTCTGCTTGTGTTCGGCAGTATGTTTAAAAATTCCCGCTCCCTTGGGGAAAGGGTCCCGGTACAAAAGAACCACAGAGGGAACTTTTTGTTTTAAGCAAAAGCGTGAAATTCGCTGGGGTTGTCATCCGTGACGTAAATGCATTTGCTGGCGAGTTTTGTCTTCCCATCCCTGTTTCCCTCTATGAATGCTTTTTTCCGGGGGAAAAAAATTTTACGAAAACTGAGTGGAAAATTTCTCCTGACCGGCCCCGGGTTCTGGGGGTTTGGGGTTTGTTGTATAGAAAAACCCACAAAGATGTTGAAAAATGAAAATTGGCAATAAATTTGGTCAGTATTTCTAAGGGACCCCATCTATGCCTCTTTTTTTCCTAAAAGTCTGCAGAGATTAGCCCCCTTGGGGACTTTTTTTTCAGGAAAGAACAGAAAAAAAGTGCCTTTTACACTTAAAGAACGGGAGGCAACACCCCTCAGCTTGTCGTTTAAACGGCAGCTGGGCCCGAAAATTTATTTCGTATGCTACAACTTTACATCAGTCAGCCATTGCAGCCCTATTAGCCTTTTACATCTTTTTTTTGGTAAAAGGAAGTTCCCCCACAGCTGGGGGAAATCCGCCATTTTTTCCCCCTTTCTGCAAACCGGGCACACGGGACATAAAACCTCCCATTTCCCTTGTCTTCCCAGTGCGTTTGCAAAGTGATGAAACGTAGAAAATTTGAGTTTAGTGTGGTATTTGAGACGAAACAGTCTCTAAACTTTTCAAGGGCTTTTGTAAGGGACGTTTACCATAGCCCCCTTTATACGCTTGGTTACGAAATGTTCGTAATTCCTTTGCGAAAAACCAAATCAGTTATTGCCATTTTTTTTGGACCTGAGGAAGGCTTTTTGAACAACTTGGAGGTTTTAAATTTTAGCCCAAGCCCACTCCTTGGGGCCTTCGGGGGGAAATTCCCCACCCTTTCCCTTAAAGAATTTTTTAATGACAGCTTTTTCCGTGTTGGGGTTTTTTTTAAGGGGGTTTTTTCCCCCTTTTGGGATTTTTTCCCAAAAGCTAAAGGTGCCCCCAAGGGTTGTGTTCTGAGCAAAAACATTTTTTTCTCCTTGTTTTTAAATGAGGGGGCCCTTAGTCTTCCATAAATTTTTTGGTATCACTTCTATTTTGGGATGACTTCGCTATTGCCTGTGCGGGCTGCCCTGTCCCAAAATTAAGTTTCTCTCCAGGATGCAGTCGACCGTTTTTTCCAATTGGGCCCCCAAAGGGGGGTTTTAAAAATTTTCCAGAACTAAAACCCCCAAATTTTTCTTTCACTAGATCCCTCTGTCATCTGGGATCTTTCCTTTGTACCTTTTTGGCCCCCCTTTACCCCTAAAACGTGATACAGTAAAATTTTTTTGGGCCTCCTTTTTGTTTGAGGTTATCTGGAAACGCCCAAAATTTCCCTTTTTGAAGGAAAATTGGTCACAATGGCTGAAACCTTTTAAAAACCCTTTGGGCTCATTTTCTTGGGGAGTGATCGTCAAACCCCTCCTTCGCCTACATTCCCCCCTTTAAATTTTATAAAAACTTGTTTAGGGGTGACCGATTATTCAGGGGCCCCAATTTCCTGCTACTTTTTCTTGGGCCTTAATCCCATTCATCCCCAAAGGAAATTCCCCTTTTCCCTTGGTGTTTTTCGCTCTTCCCCTTTTGGAGAGCCTCTTGAGAAGCAAAATTTTTCCCTTTCCTTTTAATCCGATCGCCGTGATCCCCCATTCCCTTTTCGCTACTTTTGTACGCTTCATGATTTCGGCAACCCTTTCCCAATTTTAGAATGGTCACTGATATTAGTGGGACATTCTTTATTTGTTCCCCCCCCGTTTACTCTGCCCCTTCTTTTCTTCGCCTTCATTCGCTTTGTCTTCTCTTAAAATTCCCAACCTTTCTTGTCATGTAGCATCTCACTTTTGCCTCCCCCCCGGGGAAAGTTCCAGCTGTTCGGGTTGTTCTTTCTCTCCCCCTTGCCAAAACCCCCAACGTCTTTGGTCGCTTCCCTTCTTTTTTTTGGGACCACTTTCATTTCCCCTTTCTCATGCCTTTCTGTGAGCCCCAGATGGCCCCTAAGTCTTCTGACGGGTTTAGGTTCGCTGCAGGGTTTTGGACAGGGGGTCGTAAAAAGGGGCCCATTTACTATCTTCGGTATTTATTTTTACTGCTAAAATTGTTTGCCACCCCTTACAGCACTTACCTTTTATTGAAATTCATGCCTGTTTCTTCATTTGGGGTTTGTCTCGGGGACTCCCTTAGGCTTTCCCGGGGCTATACAGAAAAATTTAAATGCCCTTTCCCCCCTTAGCCCTCCGAAACCCAACTTTGGCTAGCCGCTTTCTTTAAAAGCATAAAGTTATCTTTTTTGTTGGGCCCCTGGTCTTTGGTTGAGTAAGGGCAATGAACGGGCGGGACACGGGTGCGGGGTTTCAGAGTACATAAACCTACCTTTTATGTAGAGGTTTCCATTTCCGACTATTTTGCCCCAATTTATCTTCCCTCCTTCACCCCCCTTGGGGCAAAAAAGGGTTGGTTACTTTTGCTGGCAACAAACTTCAATTTTTTTAAACCGGGAAGTTTGGGTTTTTCCCCATCTTCTTATCACCGTGCAAAGGTTGGGAGGCCCTACCCCTTTTGGTTTTTACTTTGGCCTTTTACTCGTTTTATCCTTGGATTTCTCATGGAGGGGCGCCTGCTCCTCTCCGTGAGAATTGCCAAGCTTCTTTTTTCAGTCAGCCACATTTCTGTTGGACTCCCCCGCTTTATAAACGAGCACGCAAAATTTACCCCCGGGCGTCGTCTTCGCTCCGTTTGCGGGGTCTCTTTCCCTTTTCCCTTCCGCTGAGGGAAACCCCCTTTCATCCAGACTCTCTCTTTGCTTTTTAAACCAAAACGGGACTTATTTCACAAATTTTGGTTTCCCTTCCCCCCTTTTCCCTACCCCAACCCTTTGGGCTCCCCCTCCCTCGTTCTTTCCCCTGCCCCATTTTTTCCTTTTTCCTAGGAATCATCCCTCCCCCTTCGGGCCACCCAAAATTCCCCCTCGCTTCCTTCCCTTTACCCCCCACCCGTTTTTAGCCCTTTGGGGGTTTTGCGCTTCTTTTTGGGATTATTTAATTTTAAATAAATTTGGGTTTGTACGGGAGGCCCCCCTGTCCTCTTTTGGGGAAATTCCCAAGCTTCTTTTCGGGGTCAGCCACTTTTGTTGGCCCTGCCGTTTATAACGACCCGCGCGATTATTTTTACCCCCGGGCGCCCGGTCTTGGGCCCCCGTGCTGTTTTTTACCTTCCCCTTCTCGCGATGGCCCACCTTCACCCAGCTTCCCCCTTGATTTTTGACAACAACTGATTACTTCAAAAATTCTGTTTACCTTCAGCCCTTCTACCTTCAAATCTCTTGTCCCCTTAAACCCGAAACTATCCCCTGCCCCATTTTTTTTCTGTAATATGATCATCCCCCCTCCCTTTTTGCCATCCAATTCCTTCGTTTCCCTTTTCCTCCCCTGAGCGCTGTATTCCCCTTTTGTGGCTAGCGCTTCTTTTGTTTAATAAAAATTTAATTAAAATTTGGTGTACATTTTTTTTTGAATTTTGAAAGGGACCGGCTGGTCCATGGGCTGGGGAGGGGAAGCTGTTTTGGGGGGGCAAAAACCCCTTTTAACCATGTTTGAAATTTAAACTATTCCCCACTATTTCCCTTTCCAAATCTAAAAGGAAATGGAGGGAGCATTTTTTCATTACCAAGAGGCCCCTTGAAGTGGCATTTTTATGTTCCACTAGATTTTTCTTCCACTGGGGCCAAAAACTTCTTTTAAAACCAGTTAAAAAAAATTTCCCCTTGGGGCCCCATCCCTTTTATGTTAGCCTTCGAATACAAAACAATGTATCTTGGTGACACTTTTTCCCTCTTAAACCCACTCGGGGGATTTTCAGAGGGTTTTCACGGAAAAGGCTTCACTTTGCAACCCCCAAATAGTTTACTACAAAAAAAATTGGGGGTAACCCTTTCCCCCTTCATGGGGTTGGTTTTGGAAAGTTCCTTTTTCCCCCGGGGTGAAGTAGGCCCTTTTTTTGGCATTTTTTTCCCAAAAGGGCCCTTTTTTGTAAACAAAACATTGTTGGGGGTTTGAATTTCAATGTGTCTTGCACCCCTTTAAAACCCCTTTGTCCCAAGTTTCCCAAAGGTGCTCTTTTGCCCAATGAAACCCCTCACCATCCCTTTTATCACATGGGGGAATGCCATTTCGTTCTTATATCTCTAAAACCCAAACCCTTTGCGGGCCCTTAAAAAAATAAAAAGCTTCATCACGGGTTGCAGGCTTTTTTCTTTACAAGATCGTAATGCAATCCCTTCCCTTTTCCCCATATTATCGACTGCATAACTGTTTTTTGGTTTTCCCCCACCAACCCAAACCCCCAAAACCCTTCCCCTTCTTTAATTTTTAAGGAGGGTCCCCTGGGGATTTTGGTGGAAGAGACTCTTGTTCTGGGAAAAAAATTAGATTGCCGGTTCCCCCTTTTCCCCAGACAGAACCTAATTACCCCCCCGTCCCCCCTTATTCCCATCCCCCACATCCTCCCCTTTTTACTCTCCCCCTCCTCCTCCCCCCCCCTTCCTTTTTTCCCTTCCCCCTTTTTTGCCCTTTTTTTTTTTTTTTCCCAAAAGGGGAAAAAGGGGAAAGGGTTCCCGGGGGGCCCTCCCCTTCTCTTGAGGTTCTTGGTGGTGGTGTTTGTTTGCCCTTTGGAAAACTGGATCGCCTGGGGGGTGTCCGATCCCTCTCCGGTATCCCGGAGGGTTGGGTTTTGGGTTTTTTCGGGCGAAAGAGTGTATCTTGGAAGCCCCCTTTTAGATTCCGGGGTGGTGGCCCAAAAGGGGAAAAATGCTTTGTGGTGGAATCCCGGCCCCCCCCCTCTCTTTTTTTCTGGGTAGCTCGGCAGATGTGAGGTTGCTATCCCGGATTTTGGTTTACTGGCATGAAGGGTAAAGGGTTTTTGGGCACGGGGTTCCCCCTTTTGAATCTGTGCTATTGCGGTGCTGAGATCCTTTGGGTGCAGAAGGAGATTTTTGGCCCCCTTTTTATTTCTTAGGAAAAAATCCCTTTCCCCCTCCCCCCTTTTTTTTTTCTTAATTTTTATTTTTAATTTTTTTTTTCTTTTTTTTTTTCTTAAAAACAAAAAAAAGAAATTTAAACCCAACCATGGGTCCCAAATTCCAAAGACCCCCCCCAACCCCCCGGGGGGCCCTTATTGTTACTGCAACCCTTGTTCTGACCTTCCCTTTTCTTTTGGGCCCCTCTTTTTGGGCCCTTTAAGGGCCCCCCGTACCTCTTGCTGGGGCTGTTTCATTACCGCTTCAGGTTTCCGGGGGGGTTTTAGCTGACTCCTTCGAAATTTTTCTGACCCCCCCCCTCTCCCTTTGGGCTAGGTTGGCCTCTCCCTCTTTGGGGCAGCAATTTTCGAATGAAACCCCTCCAGGTCAGACCAACCCCTGGGCCCCTTCTAAATGGGCCCCGCAATCTCCCGATGTTGTTACTTTTTTACCTTCCCAAATTTACTTTGGAAAAGGGCCGACAAATCAGGACTCCCTCTCCCACTCGTTTTGGCCCAAAAATGGACTAAATTTTTACTTTAAGACTGATTCTTCTTTCTGCCTATCTTTCGACCCTAGTATTGGTTTTAAAATTCTCCCATGCCATGTAGGTAGGGGATTTCCCCTTTTTTGTCTTAAAAAGTGGGGATGCGCATTTCACAGTCCCGGGAAATTTACCCAAGTCATATCTTTCTTTCTTTCACAATTTTTGTAATATTCGTTTCACTTAGAAAAACCCTTTTTTCCCCCAATTCTTGTAGTGGGTTTTGTTTTTCTCCCCCTTTCCATATTCAACCCGAATTTCCAGGGCATGTGGCAATTTTCATTCTCGAACAGGGTGGAACTCCAAGATCTCCCAAAATTTTCAAAGGTTTGGCACTTTTTATTTTCCTGCCCCCTGGGGAGGGGTTTAAATTTTGACGCCTTTTGAAAATCCCATCCTTTTATGTAGCAGGGGCATGGGTTTCAAATTCGGAAAGTGATCCCTGGGGATTTGGCCCCCAGGGAAAATTTTGCAGCCCATAGGTGAGTGCCAAGGGTTTTGGTGCCCGGTTTGGGGGCCATTCTAATTCATCTTGCAGTCGACTCCCCTTTTCCTTAATTGTCATGAGGTACCCTTGTTTTCTCGTGTTGCCAGGTTTTATTAAATGAGCAAGAAAATTTTTTTCCCCCAAAAAGCAGAAGGGGCTCCCCTTTTGCTATGGCAGTTTTTCATCTCCACCTCCAAAGGGAAAAAATACCTTGGTTTTTTTTTTCTCTTTTTTCCAAAACCCCTTTCCCCCCACTCCTGGGGTCCCATCTTCTGCAGCCTCCTGGGAGTTACCCGCCCATAGTTACTCTTGGATCTAAATTTTTTTGCTGCCCTGGGCTTTAGGCGTCCCCACTTCAAAAACCTCAGTCTGTTCTCCAAATTATGTTTTTCCCTCACAAAAACCCCGGTTTTTCGTAAGGGCCCGTACGCCCCCTCCTTCCCCGTCGTCCCTTACTTTTCGAAATTTAAAAAATTTTCCCTTTTCCCCCCCTTTCCCTTTTCACCTCCACAAATTTTTCCTTTTCCCCGTCTCTGTACCTGGGTTCCCTTTTCCCCTTTCACTGGCTCCGTTTTAGGGGTGGAGGTTCATCCTCCCCCTTTGTACTCTTTCGTTCCTCCCATCTCCTCCCCAAATTTCTTTTCTTCTGCCACCCCCAGGGTTTTTGCCCCTTTTTGTCCCCCCCCACCACTTCTCCAGTTCCCCCCACCCTTTTGCCCCCCCCCCTTGGTACAAGTTCATTCAGTTCCAATCTTTTTCTAAAACCCCCTCCCTTTTCCCTCTCCCCAAAACTGTCTCCCCTACAACCCTCTCCCGAACTCCAAAAAAAACTTGAAGAATCTCTGATTTTATTGCAAAGACCAAAACCCTAATGGACATGATCCCCCCCCTGGTTTCCCTTTTCTTTCCCTTTTCTCCATCTGCGCAACTCCTCTCTTCACAATGCCCGGGTTTTTTAAAAAGCTTTTTGGGGTTTCCCTTTTGGGAACTGCAAGTGGAGTTTTCTAACCCCTTTTTGTCCTTTGTTACCCCTTTCCCTTTTGGAATTTTATGTTTCTTTTTTATTTTCCAATCTTTTGGGCCCATTTCAGTGGTTTATATGTGGCCTAGGGGTTTAAACAGGGTGAGTTCAGATGTTAGTTTCCCCGGGGTTTTCCCGTTGGGTTTGTTACAGGAACCAAAATTCCCCCACTCATGGGGTATAGTTTATTGTATTCTTCGTTTCCCTTTTTTGAGGGATTTTTAATGAAAACGCCCTTTTCTCGTACTGAAATTTTTCCCCACCATCAGCTATTTGTTCAAATTTGCGGCCCTTACAAAACAGGGTGTATCCACTTTCATAGGTGGTTTACCCTTTTTCTTTACATTTTTCTCCTTTCCCGGGGATTAATTATCCAGGATATTGCCTTTCTTGTTTCTTTATTATGCGACACCCTTTTTACTTTGGGGGATTTTAATGCCATCATTTCCTGGGGGGGTTTTCTCACGGGGATTTTCCCGTGGCATTCGTTAGAGGCTTTTTCTTGCTTTCCCCCCCCCCATCCATGCCCTTTAAAATTAAAGGGACCCCGCACCCCTTTTGTTTCCCTTTGGGTATTTCTTCCTGCTTTTATCTTTCAGCTTTTCTTCATCCGCCCCATTAGGGTTTTATGGTCTGTTCTCCTGGGGTTTTAAAAAAGTATTTTATTTTTCCCGTCATTATTACTTCCCCCTTTATATTCACCCCAAATTTTTGTAACCCCTGTGGCAATTTTTATAGGCAAAATTTGGGCCTTTAAATCACAACAACTGTTTTTGTGGGGGTTTTCCTTTTTCGTCCCCCATTGGTGAGCTTTTTTAACCCCTTCTCGTCTTCCATTTTAACCCCAGCTTTTTAATTCTATTCCCCCAAATTCGGGCAGGTATTTCAGAAAAAGCATGGGCTTGGTGGGTTTTCCTGCTTGTACCTTTGCAGTAGATTGAAATGCGTAGTGGGGGAAAGGGCTGGTACCTAGAACCACGGGGAAAAGACTTTTTATTTTAAAACATTTGCGTTCGATCGTCAACCCGTCATCCGTGATGCTAAAAACACTTGCTGGTGAGATTATGGGCTTTCCCAAAATCCCTTGCTTCCTCTATGAGGGAGGGGGTGGAAAAAAATACCCAAAACTGTTTTGGGAAAAATTCTCCCGGGCCCGGTCCTGTTCTGCTGGGGGTTTCGGGGGTTGATATAGAAAACCCCTTGATGGGTTTCCCCAAAGAAAATTTGGGAATCATCTGGTCCCTATTTTTCAGGGGGCCCCCTTGACAAGTGTTTACCCTGGCATAATAGCGCCCCAAAAAGGCGCTAAAGGAATTAAAAAGGAAAAGTCGGTCGTGGATCTATAAATTTTCCCACTAACAGAACACAGGAGTAGTCTCAACAGAGTAAAAATCCAGGCAGCTAGGGTGATAAGCCATTTTCCCCAAAGGACAGTACTAGCTTTCCCCTTTGGTTTTTTTATCCTCATATCCCCACCCTAGACAAGGATTTTCAGCCACTGCCCGTTTTCTTCCTTTGCAGATGCACCCGGGAAATTTCATGACGTGCTTCCATTTCAGGGCAAATGCAAAAGGTCCAAAGGGGGGACATCAAACAATCTTTCAGGGGGGCTGCCGGGAAAAAAATTTTGAAGTTCAACGATGAGAAATTTCAATTACTCGATACGGTAAAATGGGGAAAATTTAAAATTTTTCATCAGAGTAAAAAACAAATTCTGGCCCAAATAGAGCGAAACACCAAGTAAAAGACCGGGGAGTGTTTATGTCGGAGGATTTAAACTTCAAGGACCATAAATTGTATCAATCGATCTGCAAAAAAAATACAGGGGAAAAATGAAAACCTTAAAATAGGGAGGCCCAAGCCATGATGCACTCTTCAGGTCACTTTTTTCTTTTAGGCTGAATATTGCTGCACTCAAAGCCCTTTAAAGGGCGGGTGAAATTCCCGGGAAGAAATGTCGAGAACTTTCCGGCGCGCAAAACGGGAGATAAAACACCTCTTTTACTGGGAGCGCTTGAGGTTTTAAACCGTTTCCGGAACGGAGGGAGAGAACATGATTATTACCCCTAAATCCTAGGGGGATAACCGAATTGCACACGAAAATCACTCAACGAAAGAAAAAGACTTGGCGCGAGCCCATCCCCCAATGAAAAGAGGGGTGTCACAGACGTTAAGAGACATACAAAAGTTCAGGGGCCCAGATTTTAAAACTGCCCCCAGCGCCAAATAAGGGGGATTCCCCAAACAGACCCCTGGCATCTTCAAGGGGCACGGCAAGCACCTAAAGTCAGTTCCGATCAGTGGGCTGGGGCTGTACGTTGGTTTGGTGCAGCCGCAGCAAACACCTGGTGATCAGGCGCTGATCCCAGGGGAGGGCCTGGTCCAGCCCGGGGCCCGCGGGGCGTTACCCCAAAAAACTCCCCCAGGTAAACTCCAGGTTGCCCCCGTTTCTTTCCTCAAAGTCTGCGAGAGTTAGACCCCTTGACTTTTCTTTTCAGAGAAGAAAAAGTTAATGTGCATTTTATCTTCAGGAAATGGAGGCAAAACTTGAGCTTTCCGATCATCGGCAGCTGGGCCCCACAACATTCATATTCATATGCTAAAATTTACATAAATAGACCTTGCAGTCCTATACACCCTTTCCATTCTTATTTGGTCACAAGGGTTCTTCCCAGGTGGAAACTGCCATTGTTTCTCCCTTCTGAAACCAAGTACTACGGAAAAAAGCTCCCACTATCGTCCCATGCTCTTACCAGTGCAGTTTGCAAAGTGATGGAATGCTTTGGGAAATAGCGTTTAGTGGGATTTTTGAGACACAAAAAGTCTCTCTACTCCCAATATGGTTTTAAGGGCCCTTTACCATAGACCCCCCTTTCTACACTTGGATAATATGTTTGAATGAGTTTTCGAAAAACCCCTCAGCATTTGCCAAAATTTTTTGACCTTGAGAAAGGGATTTTTCAATTTTGAGGTTAATATTTTTGGCCAAGCCCCTCCTCAGGCCCGGGGGGCAATCTACCATCCTTCCCAAGAATTTTTAATGCAGGACATTTCCATGTTCGGGTTTTAATGGCTCTCCCCGGGAAAAATTTTCCAAGTGAAGGGGTCCCCCCGGGATGTGTTTGAGCACAAAAAACCCTTTTTTTTCCCCTTTCTTAAAATGTTTTGGCCCGGGGGCTTCCATCCCTATTTTCTCTCACTCTATTTTATGATTTTTCTATTGCCGTGAGGCCTGACTGTCACCTCATTACGTTTCCCCTCCGCTGCGGGGGAAATGTTTCCAATTGGGCCCCACACTGGGTTTAACCAACCAAAAAACCCCCAAATACTTTCACAGAGTTCTTCATCCTCCGGGGACCCCCTTTTACCTTATGGGTCCCCCATCCCAAAAGTATCAGTAGGTTTCTGGCTCTCCCCTTTGACAGTAGGTTTCCTGGAAACCACATTTCCTCTCTGAAAAACAAATTGTGACGCTGGGTGAACCTTCTTAAAACCCTTCCCCATCTTTCTTGGGAGCTTATTGTCGAACTCTCATTCGCCTATTTCCCCCCTCATTTTATCAAACTTGTAATGGTGACCAGTTTTAAAAGCTCCCTTCTGCTACTTTTTACCCTTTAAACCCCCCATTCTCCCAAGGATTACGTTTATGCCTTTGTGTTTTCACTTTTCCCCTTTTGAGACCCCTTGGCGGAGTGAAGGTTCCTCCCACCCCATCCCCGTGTCCCCCATTGCCTTCGCTATATGTAAGCTCTCATGATTTTGCAATCCTTGCTTTTTATAGAATGGTATGTATTAGTAGAATTTTTATTTGTTCCCCGCCCTGTTTGCTCCGTCCTTCTTCTTGCCTTATTCGCTCTTGTCTTCTCTAAATTTACCCCCTTTTCTTGTTCTTAGTTTCCCATTTTTTTAAAAACCCCCTGGGAAGTTCCAGCTTTTTTGAGTCTGTTATTTCTCACTCCCCTTGTAAAAAGGCCTTCTTCTACCTGTTCCCCCGCATCTTTTTTTGACCATTCCACTTCATTTTTCATGCTTGAGTGTATACAGATGGCTCAAAGTTTTGAGGGCATGGTTAGCGCTTGTTTTGGCAGATTACGAGGGCATTTTCACTTGGCTTATTTTTATGCTAAATTTGTTGCCATTTTGCAGCACTTATCCTATTGCACTATGACTGTGTCATCTTTGGGGTTTGTCTCAGCCCCCCCTTAGCGCTTTACAGGCTATACGAAATTTGATACCCTCACCCCTTGTTCTGTACCAATTTTGGCTACCTGTCTCTCCAAGCATAAAAATATTGTTTTTTTTTGGGTCCCCCGGTATTTGATACGGGCGTGAACAGGCAGAACTGCGCATGGTCAGCAGTATAGACCCACCAAATTTTAAATTTGGGTGTTCATTTAGGACTATTTGTGCAATAGCTACACCCTTCACACCCGTTTTTCAGCAACGTTGGTTACTTGTCAGTAACAAACTTTAAAGTATTGAACCCGGGATAGTTTATGGCCCTCTTCTTGTCACCGTGTCGAGGTTGGGGACTACCTCTCCCGTTTGGCTTGGCCAAAATGTTTATTCATGGGTCTCATGGGAGGCGCCCTTCTTCTCGTGAGAATTTAGGGTTCCCTTTTCGGTCAGCCCCCTTTTGTTAGACTGCCCCCCTTTTTTAACAAGCAGCAGAATTTACCTCCAACGTCGTCTTTGCTCCCCCTGCTTCTCTTTATTTCCCTTCTCACTGATGGACCCACCTTTCATCGGAATCTCTATTGACTTTTTGAAAAAAACTGACTTCTCAAAACCGATAACCTTCTGCCCTTTCTACCTCAATCTCTTTTTACCTCTACCCCATATCCCCCGCCCCCATGTTTTCGTAACCTGCTATTACCTCTTTTTCAACAAAAGGACCTTTATATCCTTTCCCTTCATGTCGATGTGTAGTTGAATGGGTTTGCCTACACTGGCAAATTCTGTAACACCACTCGCTCTCATATTTTTCAATGATTTTTTCTTGAACTTGATCGTGTTCCCACTTTCTTTGCCAAAGGGGTTGCACTAGCTTTCCTTGGGCCCCTGGTGCTTATTTAGCGTTCAAACAGTTGCCCCAGTACCCCTAATACCCCAATCGATGAATATTCTTTGCAAATATAAGGGTCTAAAGCAGCAATGAGCAAAAAAAATACCTTTTTATCCATGGTGCTTGCAGAGGCAAATGCAAAGTTGCAGCTTTTACAGGACCCCCATAAAGAATCATTTTTTTGGGAAAAGAAATATGGGTCCCAGGTTACAACCTCTACAGATGGACAGAGTGAACAGGCAAAGGGGGGGGGGGTTGGGCCCATACATCGCAGAGTACTTGTTTGCACAGAAAATGCCCTTTAATGCCTCAAATGAAAGTGTGGAAGTTTTAGCAGTAAAAATTAAACC